>VNJZ01010982.1:0-21797 GCA_008042795.1 Drosophila asahinai
CGACGATACACAGACAGGCGCTTGAATTTTGTGTATTCATAATTTGTTAGTGTGCGTGTCTGCTAGCATTTTGTATGGGAATTTGGCAAAACTTTAAAGATTTATTGTGGCTAAACTAAGAGCGTCCCCAACATAATTTTGATACCCAAATGCATGTGGAAGTACCCCCTATCTATGTTTTTTTTTTTTTTTTTTTTTGGAAGGGGCTCCGTTAATAGAGAATTACCATATGAACTTATATACTATTTTTGTACATATGAACTTATCGATAACTTTTGGTTCTTCAATCTTCTTCCTGTTCCTCTGAGCGTGCATATAAATAAAATAAAGTGTCTTTTGCTAAAACGATTTATTAAACGATTCTTAATGGTGGAAATACAACATGAATACATCGTGGGTTAAAGGAGACAAAACAAGATTGCTTGACTTCGTTGGAGAGCTGATAACATTGCGGATTGGTGGTAAAATACTCTGATTTATTAACAAATACTGTTTATTATGTTATCTCTCTAAGCATTTTTCAAGCTTTCGGCACAATAATCTTAATAGTCAGCTTATCACTAATCTTCAAGCGAAATGGAAGCTGTTGTTCCGTACCAGTACAAAATTGATCCCGGCTTTCGAAAAAATTCGAAGCTGTTTTTATACCCGGTACCCATAGGATACAAGGGTATTATAAGTTTGTGCCAACCGAGAATGTATGTAACAGGCAGAAGGAGGCATCTCCGACCCCATAAAGTATATATATTTGTTAATAAATCAGAGTATTTTCCACCAATCCGCAATGTTCTCAGCTCTCCAACGAAGTCAAGCAATCTTATTTTGTCTCCTTTAACCCACGATGTATTTATTTATGTATTTCCACCAGTAAAATAGTTTAATAATTCGTTTTAGCAAAAGACACTTTATTTCTTATTAGCTTGTATGTTCGAAGTTCAAGGGAAGTAGAGAATTAAGCGGAAGTACCAAAAAGTTATCGATAAGTTCATATGTACATATATACTATTTTTGCTCTTTTAAGATGTTCCAACCAAACAACGTTTATTGTGTACTCAGTTCAAAATACGTTGTTCCAACTTCACCTTCACGTTGTTCCAACTTCACCTTCTTTAGTTTTTCAACAGGTAAGAACAGAATCACCAGCAGCCGCCGGTAAAGCGGATCTTGTCCTTGTTGTCGATCCAGGAAAGAATGCTGGACAAGTAATAGGGAGAAAAAGAGGCGGTTGTGAATGGTCGAGAGAATCTGGGCGACGGCGTTGGTGGTTATTGTGCGCAAATGAGCTATTCCAAAACGAAACTACAAGTCTGTGCGAATTGTCTTTTAAATATAAAATAAATAATTGTAAATATAAAACAGCTGATTTAAGATTGGTATGACTGCATCATTTACCTCCCAAAAATGCCGAAGAGCGTTTTAAGAAGTGGTCACACTGGAAAAAGATGAAATTTTTTTCGGTTTGCGAACTGTTTGACTGTCTGCGTACTAGGCTTAAGGGTTTAGCGCTGGTGAGTGCTAGGCTTAATACTTTAATAAAAGCCCCTAAATCTGGTATACCGTGCATAACGGTACAGCCAAACTCAGGTAAAAAGTTTTATTTGTATGGTATATACTGGTATTTATGCTCAAACTCATGGTATTTAGAAGTATTTTTTGCAAAGCTAAGATATAGAAAAGCCTGGGAAAGTTGCACTCATGGTTGGAAATATGCAACACTACAGGCGAGGCGTATTTCAAAGACTTCCCTTTAATGCTCCTGTTTTGAAAATCAGGTCTTTTTTAAACTCCGAGGTGGCTTTAGAAGGCGAATTTTACTCTTTAAAAAAGCTTTACGAACGAACGTTTTCCTTAAAGGACTGTATTGACACTGTTGAAGTACCACTACAGTACTGCGCACTAGTTCGTAGGTAGTACTACGACTACTTACAAGGGAACTACGAACTACTTTACTAACCCTAGTCAATGTAATTGTTCATTTCCATTTTTGTATGAAATGTCCGCCTATAGGGTCAATTTCCACCACTTCGTTTACCGTGAATTTGGGATATGGGTACCCATGAAAAAGGTATTTACAAAAGTTAAATTAAGGAGATTTAATAACCATTTTGCATTTATTAAGGACGAATCGTTTTAAATATTTATGAAACTGTACTACAAGCTCAGATCTGTTATCTTACATGACAATTACATTTATTTTATTTTTGTTGACATAGCTTCTGTAAGTTAATATGTTAAAGATGTATGGATGTATTTATGATATATAAATTCAATTATTAAGAATACTCACTACATTTTCAAACACAATTGTTAAGACTCGAACTCGGCACCATCAGATTCATAGTCCAGCACACTAACGCTCCACAGAGGCAAAGCAGACAACAACATAGAAAACTCAAATTTACTTTGTCGTTCGGCGTTCGTTTACTATAGGGTCAGTCAAGGAAGTAACCTTTTGGTAGGTGGTTCGGAAAAAGTAGTAAAAGGCCTGTAATGCTGCCGGTTCTGGTTTTTGGTTCTGCGGTCTATGGGTCGTTACTAACGGGTAGGAAGTGTTTTGGAACGAGATGGCGCCATCTAGCTGTCAGGCCTCGGGGGCCAGATAGGCTCAGACAAAAAGGAAGATACATTTACAGGAAACAATTTTAGCCTATCCATCTAGTTGGTTCGGCGTTTGTTTACCTTAGGGTCAGTCAAGAAAGTACCCATATACTAGGTGGTTCGGCGTTCTTATACCATAGGGTCACTTAAGGAAGTACCAATGCGGTAAGTGGATCGGGTTCGTTTACTATAGGGTTATAGGTGGTTCAACGTTCGTTTACCATAGGGTCAGTCAAGGAAGTACTGTTTGGTAGGTAGTTCAGGCAAGGCCAATCGACACCTCCAGTATTGTAGGGACCTAATTGCTTAATGTGCTTAAAGTGGAAACAGTGCATGTTGAAGTACTGAATTAGTTATTTTTCATAGAGTTGAAACAGTATATTTTGCGTTAAGCAATCTCGAAAGAATAAAACGTGTATCTCTGCAACCAAACTGATCTGCATGTTTAATTTTTTATATATATTTAACATGCTTTAAATAAGATTTAAACTTTTTCTAGAACTTTAATTACTCCTTGATGTATGTATGTCGACGAAGATTTACTACCAGATCTCCTTCCAGAATGCACCTATCGCTTTAAAAGTCAAGGGCATGGTTTTGCAAAAGTGAAGGAAGTGCTTGCACGTGTTTTGGTTCGTCTTCGATTTTTACCTATTCAAAAAAATTGATCAAATAACCTGTATCAAATTTTGTGTGAAAAACGAAATTAAGTGCGCGGATGCATTCCGAATGTTGACTGTGCCATACGGAGAAGCTACCTTGGACCGAAGCAACGTTTATCGGTGGTACAAAATGTTCTCAGAAGGCCAAGAAGATGTGAACGACGAAGAGCTTGCCGGACGCCCGTTTGGTCGAATGTGAAAGTTTTGCTGACAGTTTTCTTCGATTGCAGGGGCGTGGTGCATCATGAGTTCTTGCCACAGAGTACAACGGTCAATAAGGAATATTACCAGCAAGTTATGCGCAATTTGCGCGAAGCAATCCGCCAGAAACGCCCGGATTTGTGGAAGAACAAAAATTGGCTTTTGCACCACGATAACGCCCCTGCTCACACATCGTTGCTTGTGCGCGACTTTTTGGCCAAAAATAACACACTAGTAATGCCGTAGCCACCGTATTCCCCAGATCTAACCCCCTGTGACTTCTTCTTGTTCCCTAAACTGAAGAGGCCCATGAAAGGACGACGTTACGCTACGCTTGACGAAATAAAGACGGCATCGAAGAAGGAGCTGAACAAGTTAAAAAACAAAACATTTTGAAGTCCTTCGAAGATTGGAATAACCGTTGGCACAAGTGTATACTATCTCATGCGGATTACTTTGAAGGGGACAAAAAATATATTCATGAATAAATAAATAATTTTTGAAAAAACACAAAATTCGCGATACTTTTTGAACACACCTCGTACATATGTTGGAACGGCCGAAATCGCAACATTATGTCATATAGCTGCCATAGAAACGATTTAGCCAAAATGGCACATGGTATGTACTTATTTTAAATGATTATATCAACAGATTTAAAATTGGGCCAAATTAGCCGAGTTTTTAAATTTTAAAAATATTGATTAAGACTTGACATCATTTAAAAATCAATTTATAGCAATACATTTCAAATTTCATAAATTTATCCGCACTGGAATATAAACTTCGGCTTGCCGAAGTTAGTTTCTTTCCTTGTTTTAAATAAAATAAAAACACCTCTTAACGAGGTGAGATTAAAGTGACGATGGCACATTCAACTCCAAAAATTTCTGATACCAAATTTTGTGACAATTAATAGTTATTTAAACAAAAATATCTAAAAAGTTTTTAATTAGTTTCAAAATCGGCACTCTGCCTGTTTTGCCTTTTTTAATTTTTCAGCTAAGCTATATATTTTTCAGCTATTTTATATCAGAAGTTTTTTTAATGACATATGTATGTACATACATTGTTCCATTCCATTGTTGTTATAAGTTTTTGTTTGAAACTCAAATTGGAAAAATTAACAAAAAACAACAGGACAAATGTTTTCATTTCGGAAAGGCCTTTAAAATCTTGTTTATTGAATATCTTTTGAACGGAATATCGGATCAGGATGATCGAGGTGTCATTCGACGCGTATTTAAAGCTAGATCACAATAACATTAAAATTTTTGGGATTTTTGCTCCACCGTCCCCAATAGCTCCAATTTTAAAAACTTTCAATTTCGCACTTTCACTCCCATTTCTCCTAAACTAATCCGTTTTTGAAAAATCTTAGTATGCAGTTTCAAAGAGGTTTACAATACCTTTCGATCAAGATATAAATGGTTCTGATCGTAGAAGATTTTCAATTCTACGGCTGTATATAGTAGTCTCCTTGCGCACCACAGTCTCGGTGCTCATCGTCACTACGTGGACTACCGTCCACAGTGATTAAAATATTTAAAATTTTGCTTGGCGATTTTGAAGTTTATTGCACAATCATATGGCTCTACATCTATTTTTTATATGTATGTATAGTAAATGTAAAAAGTTAACTACATGGGATCTTAGCTACTAATTTTAATAAGTTATATCTCGAGTAAGCGAATTTTCTCAGATATGTGTTATATACCAAAAATTGAGCAATCTCATGGGCTAAATGGCCTTTGAGTAACTATCAAAATCGTTAGAGCCATTTTTGAAAAAATTTGAAAAGCTTAAAAAAAAACCTAATTTTAATTATAAATTCTTAAATATTATATTTAGATAAATTATGTCAAGGCAAAACTATTATTATTTCAAATTACCTTTGTAACGACTTATAGTATCTGTAGCTTTAGTCGTTTAAAAGTTATTGGCGCCGAAAATCAAGCTTTTTTAGCTGTTTTCTCGCCAAACTAGCGGGAGTGTTTGGACAAAAGTTGTTTAGCTCGAGCTGTTAAGGTGTCATTCGACGCGTATTTAAAGCTCAATCAAAACAATATTCAAAATTTTGGGATTTTTGCAGACATCGATGTTTTTCGATGTTTAAATAAAAAACATCGATGGAAAAAAACATCGAAAAACTTCGATGTTTTCATAAAAACATCGATGAAACATCAATGTTTTCAAGAAAACAAAAAAAAAAAATGTCCTCTAAAAAAATTAAAATTTGTTTGTGACAAAAACATCGATGTTTCCCCACAAAACATCGATGTTCCTAAACATTTCAAAAACATCGATGCATCGATGTTTTCTTCGATGTTTCTCCACCTCTACCACCGACCCCAACTGATACAATTTTCAAAATTTTGCAGTTCCACAGAGGCTTACAATACTTTTCGATCAAGATATAAATGGTTCTGATCGGACTATCGTAGCAGATTTTCAATTCTACGGCTCTTTATAGTAGTCTCCTTGCGCACCACACGAGTGCCACTTTACCTAGTCTTTTCTATATCCTTGCTTGCTCATTGTTAAATTTGGTCCGATTTTCACCTTTTCGCAGTAATACTCTGTTTAGATGCAACCGCAACAACTGAAAGTCGCAACATCTAGTTTTCTCCCAATAAGCTGTGCAGGTGCTAGAAAGAGACAGGAATGAGCCGCAACAGCGAGTTGCTGTGTGCTTACAATAGTATATTTTTGGTATGTTTGGTGATATTTACTTTTTGTCTTCCTCTTCTCACTCGGTTGGTTTACATTTGGTAGTCGACAGCTGTGTGCTTAAGCGTAATCGCAGTCTAAACAAAGTCGCAACAACTTTTCGTTACTGTGAATTGAAACGGCAATCTAAATAGAGTATTACCGATTAAAGGTTTGATTAATCCATGTATTGCAACCTAAAGGCGACAACCCTGTTAGCTTCGAGCTGTGAGAGCCAGTGTTGCTGTTTTAGCGTTTTTCCCACCATATTTGGGGGTTTTTAAATTGCGGTGGCGGGAAAAATTGTAAGCCAGTGGGAAGACGTTTTAGCTTTATTTTAAATTGAATTATCGTTATCTGCGTTTTTCAACTATCAAATTATGTTTTTATAACATTTGCATTTGTTTAAGCTTTTACAGTGAACATTAAACTGCGAAATTGAAGTATTTGTGATATCGAAAGATATATATATTATTTACAAAAACTTCGCGATGCGAGGCTCCAGGACAGCGAGTTTAAGGAGTGGCTGCAAAAAACGTGAATATTTTAAATTGAGAGAACAAGGACGACCGTTATGGCTGATATATGCTCCAAGTATGGATATTAATAAGTCCTTCAATGGATCGGTTCATTTTGACGCGGTGTCCACGTCCTAAACTTAAAACTTTCGGTTCTCTTAAATCTTTTTTAAAATTATTTTTGTGGCTTTTGGTGTTTTTTGGTAATCTAGCGTTTTTTGCGTAAACAATTATAGCAGCACTAGTGAGAGCCCAAGCAAAACGCATCTCTCAGCTCTCTGCTTTCGCTCTCGGCTCCTCTGTGGAACTCCCTCCTTTTAGCAGACTGTTGTTCTTAATTTATTCTTAATTTTACCAAAGCGCCGCCAAATTTTTGAATTTACATTGTACATACATACATAGGTACCATGTTTAGACAAATTTTTAAATGTAAGTTAGACAATCGAAGGGAATACTAGGTGGGGTACTTGAACGGGATTTTATATTATAAGTATTTGCTAAAATTTATTCTTAAATAAATTTCCATGTTTGCCCGTTTGTTGAATTGTTGAATCCATTGCGCCTGGATTTTATGTTATCTTTTTCTCTCGGCCTCTCCTTTTAGCAGACTGTTGTTATGTTATTCTCTCCCACACGTCTCTGTTGCCTCGGGCAGCGTTGCACATTTAAGCTATTTTCCCACTAGATCTAGCGTTTTTGAAACTGCATATGCGGAATAAAATCTTAAATAGCTGCTACCGGGAATTACAGCTAATTTCCAACTCATTTAATTGGAATTTAACTAATTTAAACTTTTAAAAAAATGTGTAGCTGATGTACGATCCACATTATGATGTGCTTTTGGCTAAATTAGCGTTTAAAGCCCGCAAAGTTGACACCACTGATCCACTCGCGGATCCTTTGCTCTCTCGAATCTATAATATAATATTAATTCAACGTCAAATGTGACATAAAAAAAAAATATATCGCTTGTATAAACTTGTAGCTAAGATCAATATCGGACAAAATTTCGTTTTCAAGATAATCACACAAAACTAAGGCATTCGCTCTCGACTCAGATAGAAGTCACTTTCTCGAAAGTCAGTTCAAACTCTAAATTCAGCCAAACCTTAACGAAGATTTAGATAATAATAATGATAGATTAAGATAATGTTTTTGTACGACTATATATATTAAAATATTAAGTAAGTTTTTTTAATTTATTTTGAATCGCTTGCGCGCGCTATATGTCGCCCGCGACACTATATTCCTTTATATTTATTTTCGTAGTTTTAAACTAGTTCAGTCATTAGACGTGCAAAATATGTGCTTAAATATTTGTATTTTTTCAACTTTCAACTTTAGTCACAAATTAAACAAAACATTTTTAAAAAGGTGATATATAAAAAGGTGAATTTATTTTAAATTAAAATTCAATTTTCTTTCCGTTGCTTTCACTCATCTACATCAGAAAAAAACTATATTTTAATTTAAATAAACAAATAAACTTGATAAAAAAAATTTAGTTTATTGACAAAAGATGACCTTTCTGGTCCATATGATAATACACAATATGAATTATTATTGGGGATTTAAAAATAAAACTAAAAAAACAATCATATACTCAATATGTATATTAATATTCAATTTTATATAAATTTTGATATTTTTAGCCGTACAGATAAATGTTTGTTATATTTTTTTAGCCTCAAAACCGACAAGTTGGCAACACTGGTCGCCAGAAGTTCCCCGCTTCCCAACTTCCCTTTTGTTTAGTTCATTCGCATTCGGCGACGTGTTTGGACGCTCGCGGTCTCTTTTTGAAACGGATCGGAACGCCGTGGGAGTCGGAAAATCGCTTGTCGCGTGTTCGCTGCGAGAGTGTGCGTGCGAGTGCATGAGTGTGTGCGTGTGCGATTGCGAGCGGGTGTGCGAAATATAAATAAATAAATTGCTAAGCCAATCTTGGGAAATGTGCGCTAATAATGTGATGTGCCCCGGATTCAGGCCAATTGAATATTCTGGCTAAACAGAAAATTCAACGCGAGTTCAAGTGAGTGCCAATTGCGGAGACAAAATGGCTGCATTTCAACGCATTTAATTTACAAGCAACAGAGAGCGAAAGAAGACGGAGGCAAAGGCAATCAGAGAGCATAGCACAAAGAGAGTGAGGGAGAGAGAGAGAGAGAGAGAAATAGAAAGATACAGATGAATAGAGAGAGGGAGGAAGAAAGAAAGAGAGTGAAAAAGTAAACATGTGAAAAAATGTTAAATAAATTAGCCTAAGAACTGGGATTGGTGTTTTAAGCCGCTATTGTAGTATTTAACATAAGCTTGTTTTCAACCATTTTATTTATTATTTGTGTGCTTAAAGTTCAATCCATTGTCTTTTTTTTCATTCAAAGCAGCAACAATAATTTAATGCATTTCGCTGAGTTTGCGCCGCAGCTGTCCCTTGCTCTCGCTCTCTTTCATTCCTCGCTCTTTGAGTTGTCTTCACTGCATTTTCTCTCTCCCTCTCTGCGCTTGCTCATCGACTCTGCCCGAGTGCGAGCGGGAGACCAATAGCGACTCTTGCCTTTGCTGTGTTGTGATTTTCCCTATTTGTTTTAGCGTTTGATGTTTCTATCCTTTCGTTTTAATTTTTTTTACGCTTATACTGGAGTAAATGTTATTTGAATTGTAATAAGAGTACGAAAGCTCAAAACATATATAAAACGAAGTCAAATCAGCCATGATTAATACGTGCAGTAAACCATAAGCAACAGCTGTTGTGGCCACAAAAAGAAAACGAAAACAAATACAAATGATCCCCTTCATTACAATCTTTTTTTCAGCAATACTATCGTCGGATTAACTAAATTAACGCCACACAGCAAAAACAAGTTTATTTTTTATTTTTAATTTTAATTTATTGATGAGTGGAAAAAAAGTTGTTTAAATAAAAGAAAAAGTGTACGTGACAACAGCTCGAGAAGAGTAAAAAATAAACACCAAAATATCGAAAATAGTTCGTGCGTGCTAAGAAGTGCTTCGAAGTTTTATGGCCCATGCAAAAGCGTCTGTATGTATGTACATACTGTATGTGCAAGTGTGTGTGTCCAGGTGTGAGTGCTAAATTTGTTTTTGCAAATGGCACGGCCAGTGCGAAGCTCTAATTAAAAAGTCCCGAAGCGAGGCGGAGCGGGGGCCCTTCAGCAACCAAATACTGCCAAAGTGAAATTATATTTTAAAAAAACCTGCCGCCAATAAAAAAACAAACAGAAATCTGTGCAAGTTCTGTTTATTCTACCCCAGCCACGTTGGATCCCTATCGCATATAATGTCATCAAAATGTGCTTTCAACATTGCATTCGTGTCGATCATTTCCATCATCATCGTAAATGGTGAGTGCTTAAATCAAAGAAATAAAGAATTTATAATGCAAGTATACATACACTGCTGGACAAAATAATAAGTACATAGGCATCGTGCCACTTTGTTTAGTTATTGCTCGATTCTTTTTGAATGTATGCCTGCCAATTGTTTATATATTGAACAGTTACAGTATGGCGAATCATTTAAATAAAAATTAGGGGGGGTTTGTGTTGAATGGCCGTTTTTGGCCTGGCCAAAATAATAACTTTAAAGATTGATTGTGACTAAACTAAAAGCGTCCCCAACATAATTTTTATACCCAAATGTATGTTGAAGCACCCCCTATCTATATATATATTTTTTTTTAATTTTTTGGAAGGGGCTCCGTTAATAGAAAATTACCAAAAAAAATTTGAGCATTTATTTCAATTTTATTGTCTAAGGCTCGTTTGCGGATTTTTTTTGTGATTCAATGTACACATTAGAAAACATCAAACTAATTGGTTTTAAAAATCGTTATCTGAATTTATTTCAGTTAAGATTGAGAACCATTGAAGTTGAAGGAACTTGAGTTCCAAGGTAGTTTTAAAATTTAAATCATTGTTGCCAACGGCCCCGACTCGCGAGTCTGCAAATTTCTCTGCCGACACTTTGCCGAAACACAAACAGTATACGCACAATGTTTACATTCCAGCAGTGCTGACAAATTGAAAATTGGGAACTGAATCTAGCCTTTTTTAGAATTAAATAGCTATTTGTTTAGTCAAAAAATATTTTAAAAAAAGTTCGTTTGTTGTTTACTCATATCTAGCCCTACGTTAAATTTCTTAAATACACTAATGTAATTTTAACATGTTAATGTATTGCTTGGGAACAACTGTCTTAAATTATTATCGCAATATCTACAATTCTGTTCTTACTTTGTTCTTGGCTTTTCCGTTCTACGTGATTTTCGTTCTTGGTTCCTAATAAAATATTCACTTGAGGGTTATAAATGCACACCATTCGCCTTAATAAACAGCTTACTTACATGTATCCATATATACATTTATATCTACATATGTAAATATATGATTAAACTTATAAGTGTTTATTATGATAAACCCAATCCCTTGTTGAATCCAAGGTGACTCAAGAAAATCAGAATAACGATATGGCGACTCATTTATTTTTACAAGGCTGAACATGGTGGATTTAAAATGTATTCAACAAATACCTTAAATTTAAAAATATATTCAAACTTATGAATATGTATATATTGCTATATTACCATAATAACTTTCCATATTTCGAAAAATTAAAAAAAAAAATTTACCTGGGGACAGGCTAAAGAATCTCTTTGACCAACAAACTTTACAAGCATTGAAAATTTTATATATATATATATATATATATATAGGGGGTTAAAAAATATAAAGTTTACTTCGGATACAAGTATAATTTCATTATTTAATATGCCCCAAAACCTTTTTCGCCTCTTGAACTAATTTGTTTGCTTGGAAAAAGATTTCTCAGTTTAACATTACAAAATGCGAGGCGGGGCTACAAGCATAACAACAACATCCACTTTTGGCTAATTAGCCAAAGTCAAGCAACATGAGCATGAGCACACAGAGAGGGCCAAGAAACAGATGGAGAAGATGGCTGGAGAGGCAGAAGCGAAAACTGGTTTATCCACTTGGCCGGCTAATCTGACAACAAAGACGAAGAGCAAGTCCAAGAACCGAGAACGGAGGTAGATAGAAAATTGGGAAAAAATTTACGAAAAATGACGCTTAGTCACACAAAAAGAAAAAAGAATAAAACCTTATATGTAAATATATTTGAAGCTGCTACTATCAGAGAGAAAAGGCCTTTGTCTGCATATTTTTTTCACTATCAGTTTATCCCACAAACAAGTAGCGGAAGCGAAAAGAGAGAATACAAAAATATATAAAATGGAGCTTTAAAGATCAGCGTTGTTCAGATAAATAAACCTGGAGAACCTGATAAAGCTGCGAAATTAGATAAAAATACTTGGAGCGCAAATAATTATAATCGTTCACGTAACTTAAACTTTAGATTATTATCACTTTTGTTTCTTTACGGAATTAATTTGAAACTATTAAATCTGATGGAAAAATCAAAATGTTCTATTTACATTTCAAACCATCGAACATTGAACATTCGATTATGTAAAATATATGTATAACAATTTTATTTTGTCTGTGATGACTGTGATGACACATTCAATATCTAGAATCAATTTTTTTAAACAATTTTTCTTATGGCAGATTTAATGAGCACCCCTAGTAAGAAAGGCAGAACAATGTTTTTAAATTCTGGTGACGCAACCTTCCAACTTTCCCTGCATTAATCTTAAACGCAAAGTATTTCAGGAGCTTATGAATTTACTGTGACCAGAGATTGCTTGATAGGTGGATTTATTTGGCTGTCCTAAACATGTTGTTAAGATTAAAAACTGAACCAATAGTTGAAATGCTTTTTTCGAGTCTCAGCTGGCATTTTCCGGTTTGTATTATTATTATTGATAAGCTGACGACTAAAAGTTCGTACAAATATAATTTAGACTGAGCAAAAACTCTCATAAATCACATAAAGTGCGGTAAGCGGAGGGAGAGGTGTAGGATGCGGGGCTAAAAACAATGAACACTTTTGCAATTTTCCTTTGGTTTATTTCCCATACGTGCCAAGTGCAACATAGTAAACAAACAAATAAAGAAGCTACCAACAATTCAAACAAGAGATGACAACGTGACCGTGAATGGAAATGGTTGTGTTATTTTATAATAAAAATATGAGACGTAAAATTATATCTATCATGATAATATATTGTGTTGCCCTGTTTTCGCTGTTCTATCTGCCAGATACAAATGTATTCTTCATTGCAAAATGTGTTACAATCAACAATCACCATGCATGCGACTGACATTTATTGTTTGTCGAGTAGAAACCGAATAAATATAATAAAAGAAAACACATTTATTTATACGTGGATGTACATGTGGCGGATAAATCCCTTAAGCTTGTTGAATGAGTCAAGCGCTTGGCACTTCAAATTGATGAGTAGCTTTAATGAAAGGGCGTGACTTGATGTAAATTGCTTTCTAGGGTGCTGCACATGCAGAGAAATGTAATGTTGAGGGTGAATATATAAAGGTTGAGTCCGGAGAGGGTCGTTATCCTGGCAGGTGAAACAGGCATCGATAATTTCCGATTCGACGATTTCGTAATCGACTTAAATGGTTTTTTCTTTATTGTGCTCACATTACTTTAGATATTTCAGCTAAGAGTAAGCATATATTTTATTATTTATTTCTAAACTAAAGTAATTCGTTATTATTTTGAAACATTTTAATACTTTTTCACATCAAATTGCTACGTTATTTACCATTATCTATAGTATTTTCAAGCACTAAGCTTATTTCATAATTTCATTTGTACAATTTCAAGTCGGTGTTATACAATTCGGATAACCAATAGATGCTTCTTAAATACATTCATCCGCTAGATGAATTTTCACTTTCTTTTGATATCTGGCAGTCTGATAAATGTTCTTGTTTTCTTTGGATTTTTATATAGCGTTTAATTCAATAAGGAAACCCAAAGTTGGCTATAAAAAATGCCCTTAAATTCGTTCTTTGGACTTTATATGAGAATTATGCTGCCTCATTATGCCAAATGGCCTAAATAACAATCAAAGCGGGACTTCTCGCATGACACCAATGGGGGGTGGTAAAATTTAATTAAATTATTAAAGTTGCGCGGTAAGCCACAGAGATACGTAAACAAACAGACGAGAAGCAGACAAAAGGCATAAAAACTTTTCTTTTCTTTCCTTTATCCACTCTTTTTTTTCGAGTCAAGTTGCGAAGAATAAACAAACAGAGGCGAGCGATTCGCCAAGACGGAGATACATTATGCACAGACGCAGCTACAGATATAAGATACAGCAACAAACCGAACGGAAAAACAAACAAAAACGAAAATGGGAATGAGAATAAGGAGGAGAAAACTAAGAACAAGACCAAGTCAAAGCACATTTTCCTGTTGGCATTCGCTTTTCGCATTCGCATTCAAGTGCAGACTCTCATTCATTTGACTCCGAGGGCCACAAAATTATGTGCATACACATGGATACATGTAAATAAATCTCTTCATATACATACATATACATAGTTTCATCCCTTTTAGAAGAAGCTTAACGACGAATTTAAAAAGTTTGGCTTATAGACCTTTCCTACCAATTTTGAACTATACTAAACAAATCTCAAAAAATAATGTAATAATTTTTATAATATATGGAATTTTTATATGAAAGAAAAACTACTTACAAACGCTTTGGCAAATAAAAACTATTCAATCCTTACAACCATGGTCGTCCCAAAATATTCATTAAACAACTTAACATTTAGATTTCTAACAAACGTGGTTTTATTTGTATTATCATATAAATTTGTGTATTTAATAAACTAACATCATGCATTTAAATTTCTCTTACTATTTTAAAGTGTTTAAGATTAACATATAAATGTTTCATAATTTTTTAAGTGTAAATCTATTTAGCCTTTGAGGGTAAAGAGAATTCGGCTGTTGAGGGACCTCTGCCTTCCCTTTCCTTTATTGTTCAGTATTCATCTTTATGCGTTTTTCCACTTTGTCTGTTTCGCAATTTTCTCATTGTTTCTTGGGGTTACGACTGCTAAAAATGGGCGGAAAAGGGGAAAGGGGTTGGTAGATGATGTGGCCGCTTTTGCTTTTATTTTTATTACGACTTTACCCCACAGAAGTCGACATTTTTATGCTGCGCGCTCTTTCTGGGTTTTACCATACCCTTCGACTTGGCTACATATCCACCCAGCTTCCCCTTCGCTATTCGTCGGTGTGCCAAAGTTGATTTTCATTAGTTTTAATGCCGCTCATTATGTTAGGTCTGTCTGTGTCTGGATTCGCTTTCTGTCTGTTTCCCTGCCTGTGGGACAGCAGATACATACAGCTGCGGTTATAATAATAGTAGTGCCCAGTAAGGCTATATAAAAACCACAAAAAAATAACTTTGTAAGCTCTTTAAAAAAATTATTTTAATTTTCATGACAGCTTAACTAATAGGAGATGTTAGTAACACATAACAACTTGAAATTACTCAAAAGAATTTTTAAGGAAAAATATAAAAGTTGAATTTGACGAAAATTGAGTCGGTCAAAATAATAGTAGTGAACTTTTGAAAAATTACCACGGCCTAAAAAAATAATTTAGGAATACCGGATTGATTGATTATTATAGATCCATGGATAAGAATTTTTTTGAGTATTGACTCCTTTCCCATGGAATCAACTGAGATTTGGCATATTTTCATAGAACATTTTTTTCCAAAACTTGCAAATGATAAAAATGTTTGTATGGTAGTATTTTCGAAACTGATCTCTGAATGTCACACGATAAAATCTCAATCGGATTAAGTTTGGGCCCACACATTTTATGACGTTTACCTGGTTGGCTGCAAGCCACTCTATGTACAATTTACTCGTATTTGCTGGATCGTTGCCCTTTTAAAACATCTAAACACCTTTAAAATATATAGTAGCATCACGCCGACTTAGAGTTTGACATATAAATGTCATCCCTTATAGTTCTGAGCCAATACTCTGGCCTACCTCCATGGTACGCAAGGCTCACCTAAATTATAACTGACGAAAAACACGTACCTAACGGATTTGCAAGTATTTTTAGGAAAAATTGTCTTAATTGTGGTCGTTTTAAATTCTTTCGAGACCCACGCCCGTAAAAATACCTATTTTGGGCTCTTCCGGCAACAAAATGTTCCTACATTTTTTCGAGGGTCAGCTTAGATATTCTGAGGCAAACGTTAGGCGTTTGGCAAGATGCTTTATTGTTAGCTAAGGCCCTTTTCTGGAACGTTTTGTCATGAGGGCATTCTCTCTAAGGTTGCTTCTTACTGTTTCCAGATTTGCACAAATTTTACATTTTTTTTAAGGCTGCAGCAGACATGAATGTCTTATGCATCGCCTGCCTCACTATGCGATCCCCTGACTTCTTTGTCAATATCTTTGGTTGGCCGCTCGATTTTTTGTACATATCGCATATGTGATCATTTTAGATGAGCATCCAATAATATATAGACCGTTGAAGTATGTTTTTTTCCAGATATAAACTTTTTAATCAGATTTTGCCTCTCGGCAGCAATTTATTTTGAACATTCCATGTTGCCAGGTCCAAATATAAACGAAGGATCTATAAATGCTAAAAACTGTTTAATAACATCCTAAAGTAATGTTTAAGACCAAAAATCTTAAGAAAAGTTTAGTAAATTTAATCATAAAAAAAAATTTATCTGACACTACTATTATTTTGACTGCGCCAAAAACGTGCTAAATTGGGAAATAATGCAAAATTTATTTATAAGACGACATCACTTCATATACTGGGAGGGCAGATATTGGCAGTTACTAATATGAAGAAATTAATTGGATTCGTCAACGCATTGGGAAGAACAGCCGAAAAACTTTTCACTAGACCAGAACTACTATTATTTTGACCGCAACTGTAAATATGTTCATATAACCCAGACACACGGCACACGCAGATTGCTGCCAATAAAAGCTAACTTTTGGCCAAAGAGTTGTGGGTCTGCTGTGTGAGGTTAAATATTTGATTTGCCGTTCCGGGCAGAAGAATCTTCGGATATAGAAACCTCTTCTCTATATTACAGCTATCTAATTGATTATATGAAAATCTTGATTCTATTTCGAACCCGAAAATATAAGTATATTTACTTTTATCTAGTAAAGTAACTACATTCTAATATTTAATAATATTAAATATATACATATACATATACCATGCAGTATGCAGTACCAGTTGTCATCAATACGTCGTTGTCATCAACGTTTCATCAACGCGTCGACTTCGGCTTCGGCCGAACCGAGGCTCTCGGTCAATCGTTTCAAAACCGACTCTCTCGCTCAATTTCTCTCTTCAAAAATTATGTTAATGAAACGTTGATGAAATGTTGATGAATCATCGATGAAATGTTGATGAACGGATGATGAATCATAGATGAATCATTGATGAATTATTGATGACAGCCTAGGACATTCCGATGTTAATTTCATCAACAGTTTGTATGGAATTTTATCGATGAGTCATCAACAACAACGAAGTTTTTTTTTATGAAATGACAGGTACTGCAGGGTATATATAAAACAAACAGGAAATTAAATACCAATAAAGTAATTAAGAACTTATGAAAATATTGTAATTACATTTACTTTTATCTTTGTAACCCATTATTATAATACAGAATATTTTGTCATTATATTAACAGTCTGTATATTTATTTTACTATCGAGATATGTATATCTGTTGGTTTGCAAATTTATATTTACATTTGTCTTTATTGGCAAACGCAAATAGTTGCAAACTTTTTTCGGCACGCATATTTCGTTCGTCAGTATTGTTTTACATTTTTTAATTTATTTTTCGAATAAGGCAAATATATTTAAGGCAGAGAAACATTTTATTTTGTTGGAAAATACTGTGTCAATATTTGTTTCAATTTTTCGAGAGTGTGAGAAAATAAATCTATATCTACAGTATATATTTGGTACTTGATAAATGTTAACCAAAATTTTTATTTTTTATTGTAATAACGTTATGAGGATAACCAAGCACTAGAGCAGCTGTATGAAAGTGCACATATAAAGAACTCACTAAAAAAGTGCAGTTGTAGATTTCCTGTGGCATTTTGTACATATGTATGTAAGCCGTATGTATGTTCTTTTACCCTTGGAGTTTAATACCAACCCAGCAGTACATATTAAGTTTTATTAAAATCACGACAACAGCCAACAATTTTCGGAAAACTTATTTATATTTTAAGTTGATATTAAATCATCACTGTGGATTTTATTATTTTTTTGATTTTATTACTATTTTATTTTTTCTTAATAAGGAAACATTTTGCTTTCTCCGCCTCACTTTGCACTTTTCCCCATTTCTGCTTGAAGTGGATTTTAATTTGAATACTTTTGCGTGTGCTCTACTATTAGTTACCCCATCTAACAAAAGCAAAGCTGGTTCTTGGTATTCGTCATTTTCATTTAGCTTGTTGCAACAATTTATAATAAAATACCAGGAAAACATTATTAATAAACCATAAACATTTTGTATTTTTCAGGTTACGCAAAAGATATTTCTGGAGTTAAGAGAGGTAAGTAAAAAGGAGAAAAGTAAGCCTAAATTGTAGTTACAGGAGTTTATAAACACTATATATTATAATTAGTAATCATTGATAAGAGGTAATTTGGATTAGAGAACATTAATTAATTTGATATGGCTATGGTTGTTTCCAAAAGTTAAAGGAAACAAGTGAAAACTTCAACATCCTTACGTATGTTTTTCATACAGACTTAGCCCCAATTTTTTTTGACATTTATGAAGTTTTTTTTAACCCCGCGCATTTGGTCGATTCACAGGTCGGCACTTCGGCACGTCTCCCCATAGTGCAATTTATAATATGTGCCGACAAAGGAAGGAAAAAGAGTAGGAAAAAATGACCAAAGTTGAGGAGCTCTAGAATTCGCTTAGGCCGTCCCAGTCTTTCTCACAAAGCCACTCAAAGTCCCATGCCTTTCCCCATTTGTCTAGCATTTCGCCAACATTTCTCCGCCCTTTCGCCACCTTTTTTCGTTTTTTCAGTCCTTGGCATGCAGGTTGCATCGCTGTTGACTTGTCAGTTGACTGACGGACAAAAAAAGAAGGACCGTAAAAGTATTGTTTTTTACTCTCTTTTTTTTTTGCCAGGCCATGCAAATGACATGGCGAACCTTGGTACACGTGTATTAAAAATATATATATGTGTGTATATGTTAGTATTCGATTTTTTATGATTCAATTTTATGCTTGTAGCTGTTGTGGTTCCTGGCCAAATGGCATAAAATCAATGAAGCTGCGGCGCATTTGGGCTGGATTGGGTGGTTTGTTGGTGGAAAATGACCGACACTTCGAAGCGGCCTCGCCACGGCGGTTGTCATTATTTATTGAAAATATAGTTTGATGAGTCGCCGGTTTACAGATACAGATGCTGCCCGGACACATTTTTCGAATCACCTCCTTGGATCTACACAGTTCGGTGAGCTGTTTTTATACCCGGTAGCCATAGGGTACCAGGGTATTATAACTTAAGTGTCAACTGAGAATTTAGGTAACAGGCAAAAGGAGGAATGGTTGATCCTTTCCGTACAAGCCTAGTCGATTTAGTTATTACACAATATAGTTACATATCTCCAACCGCCAGCACTTGCACTCAGACCTTAGATGGTTAGTCGAGCCTGATCCCGTGGTTAATTTTTTTTTTTTTAATCTATAGGAGTAACTGAAGTTTCGAAACAATGCGAGCTTAAGACAATTTGGGCTCGGCACGCCACTGATAAACGGATTTGTAATTTAGATAGATGCACAATGCTTTGAGTACCGGGTATCTCACAGTCCAGCACATTAGACTGTACCTTTCCTTACTTGTTACTCTTGCTGTCAATGGAATGGATTTTGTGTCTGCTGTCCACGCTTTGTGTCTGTTTGCTTGTCTGAGTCTGTGGGTGTTATAAAATTGGTTATTGTATCAGTAAATTATTCAGATTTTTTTCTCTTCCGCTATGTGGCAACGAAAAATATTGAAAAAGTTTCTAAAGCTAGATCGGTCCCTAAATGTCCAGTTCAGCGCCCTCAAAATAAAATCAAAAATCTGAAATTAAAAAGTTAAGTCTAAAGTCATCTTCATCGGACTATGACCTCGACGTTGTTCTGTATTCGTACTTCTGAGCGCGCTAAGATTCTCTGGAAAAACTGTCTCAGACAAGAAATCAATTTAGAAGAATTGTATAATCCTACAATATATATGTATGTTCCTATAAACTAGAATTTATGTATTATTTTGACATATTCTAGAACCAATTACTTACTTAGGACTCAAACAACTGAGAAAACAAAATTAAAAGAAGACACAGAACAATAAAATATACTCCACTTCTTCCGCTTCATATTACAAATCGTCAGCTGATACGATTATGAGGCGGCCATCTAGAAAGAAAAATCGAAATGGAGTGACATTTGTATGTATGTATATCCAAGAGCTTTCGAAGAGGGGCCATAAAAAAAAGCTGAACAGACTGCTATTCCGTGGGGTATGACCAGTTAATAGCATTTTCCTCGGCTACGCCCACACAATCGACACAACGTACAAGCAAGTGTGTGCAACAGCTTCTTTTTGTTTTTTATGTTGTCTGCGAAGCTTTGTATCTTCTCCTGTGTACGCTCTGGACCTGGAGTTATGCAGTTGGTTATGGGAAGGAAAATGAAGGAAGTATGAAACGTTGATTGCATCACCGGATGGACAAAAAACTAGAGGGCGAAAGCGGTGAAAAACAATTTTTTAGAGATAAAAAGGCTATATGGTTTGCGAGCTGATTAGTTCGTCGTTCGGTGCATGCAGCTTTGATAGTGAACAGATAAATGTGCTGAAAAATGTACGGTTACTATACGTATAATGTTTGGTTGTTTTATGAAAGTCTTAAGACCCCTTTACTCAACCCAACTTTTTTAAGAAAAGCATCCACTCAGCGCTAATACATATACATATACATAATACATGAACTGGTTATATTAAAATTGTTTATTTAGATTTAGGAAATATGTTCTTCATCTTATTCACCGGTATGTATTTTCATTTGCTGTTCTGACATCCTAGACATCAGGCTATTCTGAAACATAGTGCAACATAGTTGCAATAGAATAAGGATATACTGTATTTGTACCAACAAAAGAGTAGAAAGTATGTAAGCATTAATAACCAATCTATTGAAGATGATATCCATAAAAATAACAAAAGAGCTAAATAAATAGGTTGAATAGTAACGAAATTTTAGACAGACTTGTCTGTTAATGCTGATTACTTATACATATATGTATTTATTTAAGTCTCTATAATATATTTTGATTAACAAATACTGAGAAAATTTTGGGAAGAGTTTTTATAATTAATCGTCTGGTAACCTGCAGTCGATCCACTCGACTATAACGTTCATCCGGACTTCGCTTTTTAATGTTTTCCCTTTTTTTGCCATACAGTTTTGCCCATATCAGGCACAGAACAGAAAATTCTGGAGTTTGAGCTCAATGTGAAGTGGAAGCGAGATGCACTGATTAGCATTCACCGTTTTCATACCCATCCTGCCATTCAGCTATGTTTTGTTTGTTTGTCGTCGTTCTCTATATTACAGTATTTCCCTTTTTGCTCTGTTCAGCTTCCATTTTGCTTTAGAGCCATTTTTATCTTCAATACACGCTCATTTACGCTGTCTGATAGCTTATGGTACATTACTAAAGTACATTCATATCCGTTGCCTTTTTAAACAGGGATATGCGGAATGGATACGCTTAGTTTCGGGCGGGATTTGTGTATATCTGGTATGCATTTTGCTATGTCCATCAAGTTAGCAGGGCAACTTTGGAAAATCAAACTTTTGATTATACCATAATTTGCCGCTAATTATTCGCCAATTATTTACGGGAAAAAACAATTTGCCGCGGAATTTTTTAGTTAATTTTTTAGATGCCCTGCTAAGTTGACATCAAGTTAGCAGGGCAACTCCAGAAAACTTTAATATTTCCAAAATCTTTTTTGCTCAGAATTTGCCGCTAATTATTCGCAAATTATTTACGGAACAAAAAAATTTGTTGCTCGAGTTTTTATATT
>VNJZ01010983.1:0-60572 GCA_008042795.1 Drosophila asahinai
ATCACCAGTCGAGTCGATCTAGCCATGTCCGTCTGTCTGTCTGTCCGTCTGTCTGTCTGTCCGTCTGTCTGTCTGTCCGTCTGTCGCTTTCTACGCGAACTAGTCTCTCAGTTTTTGAGCTATCGGGCTGAGCATAGTCTTATTTCCTTAGCACGCAGTATATATGTCGGAACGACCGAAATCGGATTACTATATCCTATAGCTGCCATAGGAATGATGGCGAAATTAATGTAAAAAAAATTTAACTTCTCTGTTTTTCAACGTATTTCTATAAATTTTGAGGTATATCAGTTTTTTATGCTTCTAGAATTACGGTTATAATTTCATTAAGATCGGACCACTATATCATATAGCTGCCATAGAAGCGATCGGTTGATGTATATGAAAATGTAAAATTCTACATGTAAAATGTAAAATTCTATATTTTTTCAACATTACTAAAATGGTTCGATTTTCAATGATCCAATTGCAGACTGCAAGGGTATACCAACTTCGGTTTACCGAAGTTAGCTTTCTTTCTCGTTTTCTTCTCATATCTAGCCATAGTGTTCAATTTTCACTCATACAAATGCAATGTTGGCATTTGACTGTAGTTGTGCGGACCACTGCCTTGAAGTTTAAACTCATATTAATTTCCCTCCCAACAGCCCTTGCTAGCCCCCTCCTCGGGCGTTACCCTGGAAAAGTTTCCATCGAAGCAAACGGGAGCCGTCAAGGAAAAGCCAAAATCTGGCACCAAACTCGCCGACAAGCTGGCCTCGCTGGAGGTATTGAGGAATCATCATTGCAGCCGTTTGGTCCTGTCGCAGGAGGCCTTTCGGAAGATGCAAAAGATCACCAGTGGCGTGGTGGACTACCATCACGTGGCCAAGGAGAAGGCGAAGCCGAAGGCCAAACACGTTTGAAATAGCTTTTTCGTTTTATTACATTTCTTGTATCTCATCATAATCGCTTTGTTTTTTTCCTGGTTGCTTGCCATTCTTTAAATATAGACTTGTTTTTTGTTTTACTTTTATATAACAATTCATAATTTTAGCTTAGAATATTTTTGTTTCGTATTCTTACAATCTTTTTGTTTTGTTTCATGCCATTTGCCGCGCACACTCCTCTCCTCCTCCTCTCTTTGCAAATATACAATTTTCAGAACTGATTTGATTTACTTTTGTTTTTCTTGCAATTATTTAATATCTGTATCTGTATATAATATATATATAATTTGTTTTATGTATATGTATAACTAAAAAATGCGTAAAATAATTGTTTGTTGTTGGTTACGTGTGTGGGTGTGGCTTCCTTTTCACAAAAGGAACGAAACATGAAAATGTACATAATGTTTTTTATTATTATTATTATTATTAGCGAGAGGCAAATTGTTTGCCGTCTGAATTAGTTTAATTTCGCATTAATTACACACACGATCGGTATCGATATTACATGAACCTGAATTTATTTTCAATCTTTTCTTGCGAAGCGGCACTTCCACTGTTCTCCCGTTGTGTATCAATTGCTCTCGCTTTACGTGTCTCTCTCTTTGAAGGCAGGAGCAGCTGCGCTTGGCCCCGAGAGGGCTAGAAGGCTAGGATCGGTTCCATCATGCATCGTCCATCCATCCATCCACCATCGAGCGTTGCTTGCTTGATTATTGTTTGTCTCGCATATACTTCTATGAAATGGCTGTTGAAAGTTGGTTTGGCTTGAACGCATCATTCCCACTCGGTGGTGCCCGGCGGCTTGGCTGTCAAGTCGTACAGAACCCTCGAGATGCCATCCAGCTTCGATATATCGCGCACAATTTGATTGAGGACCTAAGGTCGGGAAGGAAATAAATGAAGAAGCACTTTCCCCAAGCTCTTTAGAGATCCACACTCACTTGCAGTGGCAGTTGCACCGAGCCAGGCTCGGCTGGGACTCCAGTCATGAAGTCGTTCGTGATGAACGGACGCAGCACCACCGATCTTCTGCAGGAGGGCGTGCGATTAATGGGATCTCGGTCAAAGTGCACGGGTATGAGGACGACGGGCATCTGTGAGATTTTCCGATACAGGCCAGCTTGCATGATGATCTGCGAAATAAATAAGATTAACTAATGTAAACACCTCATTTTGTATTTGGCAAAAAGAACGATCGACACGTTTCGGATCGAGAAAACGAAAAAGTTATTAAAACAAAAGCCATCCGACGTTATTATTTTGAACTAAAAGCCTGGGAGTTTACACTAAAGTCACATCTTCTCAAGGAGCTCAGCTTACCTCATTGGCGATGGCATCGGCCTGCCGCAACTGCGACAGCACCACCGTGTTGAGGGTCGTGTGCGTGATGTCCGTCACCAGATACTGCACGGGCTCGCCAAAGATGTAGCATACCCGGTTGACGTTGTGCAGGATGCGCGGTATGATCTTGGCGAGGAAGAGCAGATCCTGCCAGTTGGGCTCCTGGCTGGTGGTGGACAGACCGACAACATAGCTGTAGGAGCGCTTGTCGCCCTGCACCCCCACCGATCGGATGGGCAGCAGGGTGGCCTGGATCTGTGAGTTGGCCGAGATTCGCAGCAGATCCTTCTGCTCCGACTCGCTGGTGGCGCCCGTTACCCGGTTGATCAGAGCATGGTTCTTCTGCAGCTTGTTCTTGTAGTCCACAATCACGCGCACAATGACCTGAAGTTATAATTCGATTAGCTTTGACTAAATCGTAGTTATTTTATAGCTGACTTGCCTGAGTCTCCGAGTAATCCTTCTCCATGTAAGCCTCCTCGGCGCAGAGCACGCGGATGGCCAGGCCGGGTCCGGGGAAGGGCTGTCGCTCCACTAGCTCCGGCGGCAGTCCCAGATCGTTGCCCAGGTCGCGCACCTCATCCTTGTGGAAGTCACACAGTGGCTCAACAACACGTCCCGCATTCCGGAGTTCCCTTTAAAGGATATAGAAAAGGTTAGCTACTCGTATTAACAATTAAGCCTTAATTAAGGTAAGTTACCTTATTAGATCCGTGTCATTGTGATGCGTTTTGATTGTTTCTGCATTCGTGCTAACCAAATTCGAGGCAGACTCAATCAGATCCGGCCGAAGGGTGCCCTGGGCGAGCAGAACCTCCTCGGGCTTCAGCTTCAGTTCGGCCACCACATCGTTGGTCACCTTGACGAATATATCACCGATTATCTTGCGCTTCTCCTCCGGATTGTAGGTCTGACAGAGCATGGGCGTCTCCACCACCGAGTATTGGCCGGGCCGCTTCACCTGCGTCGTGCCCTTGAGGAACGTATAGCCTTCCTTGCGAACGATCAAATCGATGCCGATCTCCCGCAGCGATAGCTCCACCTTTTCACTTTCGTTCTGGCGCATGAAACCTAATGGGAAAAGAAAGTAAACATTGATTTGGTATCTTATTGATAGATAGAATCATATAATTGCCATAATAACTCTATTATTTTCTTGGGTTCATACCATTATCTACATGCACGGCAATTATCTGATGGGGATACAGGGCACGGCGTAGCAGGGCTGCACAGACGCTCGAATCCACGCCGCCGCTGACCAACAGCTACAAAGAGGGTATACTTTACCACTTCCATCGATTTCAGTTGCATTTTTCCACTCACCAACACCTTGTTTGTGCCCACTTTCTCCCGTATGTACCGGATGCACTCCTCCTTCCGGCTGCCCATGGTGAAGTTGGGCGTTAGCTCGCAGATCTCGTACAGGAAATTCGAGAGCATCTGTTTGCCGTTGATGGTGAGATCGACCTCCGGATGGAACTGGACGCCGTAGATGCGCAACACCTCGTTGTAAATGGTCGTCACAATGCGATTCGTTGACCAGCCACCCACTTTCAGCTTCTCCCCCACCCGCTCCACGCTGTCGCCGTGGGTTAGCAGTACGGACTGTGTGCGACTGAGGCGGCTAAGGGGTATAAGAAAGGGATTATTATCAATAACTTTGAATAGATATCCCTAGAAACAGGATAGGCTTATGTTAGACCACGTGTAGATCAGTTTATAGGCTGGACTAAACTGAACTGTTCTTGGTTTTTTAAAGGTTTCTCTGGCAGCATTGTATCAGCGCTTGAATAGACTCAATCGACTCAAGCACTTTCTTGTTGCTGCCACTAACGTATAGATATTCCTAATTCCCGCTCACCTAAACAGCGGGCACGACGTCTCAATCTCTATGTTCTGTTGGCCATCCTCCCGCACATCCGTCTTGAGCACTGTGCCGCCGAACTCTTTGTTGATCAGCTGCATGCCATAGCAGATGCCCAGCATGGGTATCTTCAGCTTGAACAGATCGGGATCGTAGCTGGGCGCATCGTCGGCATAAACGGAGTTGGGGCCGCCGGATATGATGATGCCCCGATAGCCATTGTTGCGTATCGTGGCCGCTGGCGTGTCCAGTGGCAGGATGTCCGATTCCACGAGCAGCTCCCGGACCTTGCGATCGATAACCTGAGAAGAGAGTTAGAGAGCTTGGAATTTGGGGAATCTTTGGTTGTGGGCATGAGCTCACCTTGCCGTACTGTGCTCCCGCATCGAGTATAACAATCTTATCGTGCCGCAGGCCGTTCTCCGCTGTGCCCAGAAATATGTTTGAGTTCATTTCTTTATCGTTGCAGCACTGCAAAAAGAGCAAGAAATTTAAGAGAGTGGTTCAGTGTCAGTCTGGTTGGTAAGCGCCGGAACAGAGACCGAGTCTCGACTGGCTGGCTGGGGTCGCTTCTATCGCCTATTTATGCTCCAATTGTGGCTGCTGCAATCGAATCTAAAGACACAAGGCCAAAAGCAGGGCTGGGAGGAGGTGGGTTTAGAGGGGGTAGAGAGTTGCGCTCACATACCGGCAATATCTTGTGGAGCACTCGCAGAAACATTCAACATGCAGCGGGCCCTGGAGGACGCTCTACGGTAGACAACAAACATTGGCAAACAATTTTCCGTCACAGAACGTTGAGATGAGTGCGATGGGTGGCTAGTGGGCAAGTGGGCAAGTGGAAAAGTGAAAAGAAAACTCCAATGCGAAAAATACTAGCGAGCGAAAAACAAAAACAAGGCCAAAAGGCGGCGACGCCTACGATAAATGATTTGAGGCGGTGGGGCGGGGGTGATTCTGATTTTTATACGCTCCCAAAAGGTGGTTAAGCTAAGCAAGAAGCTTGGTAACAAGGAAAGAAATACAACCATAAAAGAAGCATTATTAAAGGGTTTAATTCTATAATCTTTACCGGTTTCTTGGACGTTTCTCATCGGTAGTAAGCTTACTTTTAAATTCTAAGGCCTAAAGCTTTCGGTTTTTACGTGAACCGCTTGTGTTGACGCTAGAATTCCCAACCAATTCCGGATATCGAAAACTGATATATTAAATTAGTTAAAGATACCTAACTAAGTGGCTATGAGCTTTATAAGAGTTTAATTTCTATGCGTTCTATCAGAAAATGAATCAAAATAATTATAATCCTATACATTTTGTTTAAAAAAGTTTACTTAATATAAGCATAATACAACTATCTCTTAAAATTTCCATAATTTTGTATTTATAATCTCAGCTGGGATCCCTTTTTTTACGTGAACCGGTTGTGTTGGCGCTAGAATTCCCAACCAATTCCGGATATACAAAAACTGATATATTAAATTAGTATATTTTTTAAAGATAACGTAACTAAGTGGTTATGAGCTTTATAAGAGTTTCTATCAAAAAATGAATCAAAATAATTATAACCCTATATATTTTGTTTAAAAAAGTTTACTTAATATAAACATAATACCACTATCTCTTAAAATTTCCATAATTTTGTGTTTATAATCTCAGCTGGGATCCCTTATTTTAATTTCTTTTATATTTATTATGACACAACTGTGAAGGGTATTAAAAACCTCGTCTGGCCGAATTAGACCTGCATTTTCGTATATATTTTGTATATTATAAAATACAATTTGCGATAAAACAAAGATGGAATGGGGAGAAAGAAGGCGAGTGGGGGGCTGGGGGCTGCCGGCTACTGACCGCCAGATGACAGGCGAAAATGCAGAAAAGAGCGTAAGCAGCGTAACGGCGAATGAGAGTGAGAGCGGCTAGAGAACGAACGAAGAAGAGAGAAGTGCGTACGTACGATAAACGAAAACAGAGAAGAGGAATGGAAGAGGAAACAAGAAAATGCGCAAGGAAAATGACACAAAAATAAACAACAAAAAACGGCGAAAGACATCATAAAACACAAATGGCTTGGCAACTCTGCAAGTTTTCTTAGATTTTTTCGCACGAGCAAAACGAGGCGACTCCCGGGGTTAAGGGTGCATTAGGTCACCGATGCAATGTGAAGCCTGTGATGTAAGCTGCACGCCACTCCTCCTCTCCTCTCCTCTCCACACCTCTGATAACAAGCCAGAGGTTATCAGAAGCAGCCACAACAACAACAACAACAATAATAACGGAAGGCCTCCTCGTGGTGAGCTTGTAACCCAATACATAGCCAAGCAAAGCGAAGACGCACACACACACCAATACACGTGGAGGCGCCTGCAAGCGGCGCTTATAACCACAAAATGGCCACGAGATGCGAAATGTTTTGCAAAATAAATCAGCGAGAATGGCAAAAATGCGGTTAAAGCCGTCAAATATTCGCATACAAGTACTACGGGATGGAGCTGTGGTGAGGGGCGGTGCGATGCGGTGTGGGTGGTGCTGCGCCGCCTGGGCCGAGTCCAGAGATCTCCGCCAGATCTCCCATCATCCTTCCTTACCTGCTCTCTGCTCTGTGGCCTGGCAGGCGGTTCCAGAGGTGGGCGGGGCGCGGGCGGAAAACTTTATGCTTAAACACTAGTTCGCGATCCGTTGTTGGCGGCCGTCGTCCCCCGTGCGCTCCTCTCTCTTTCGCCACACTCTTTTGCTCTTTCTTCGGCTGCTGCTGCTGCTTCTACTGCTGCTGCTGCTCTGCTTTTCCACGGCTGCTTGGAGATGCAGGCTAGCTCTTTCACCACGATTTGTCACACTCTTGTTTGGCCCCTTTGACGGCTGCTATTTGGGGCGTGGGATTGGCCGCTTTTAGGCTCTTTCCTTTTCTTTTTTTTTGCAATTTTTTCGTGAATTAAAGCCGAAAGATGACTTATTGACGAGCAGTATGACCGGAACTTGGAAGCAAAAATATCTGGGTTGCGGCAAAATGGAAAAAAATACGGAAGTGTGGATGGAAACTAGAAAAATACCAAACGATATATCGGTTGAATTTACTTATTTTTGTTTTGGTTTAATTAATCAATTTAAAGGGTATAAGTTTAGAAATCAAAATAATTTAATTGATATAAACACAAAGGTTACTTCAAATTATATAATTTCTTAATAAAAATAGTCATATCATAAAAAAATACACCCATTCAACACTACACTACCAAGTGCCCTCTCAAACCCGTCAGTGTTGGGCAATTCCATTAGGTAATCGTTTTGCAGTACTGAATTATTGCGGTCACCCTGAGCCCGCCAAAAGTGATTTGTTTGCGCGGAATTCGGAAAACTGCTGGAAAATCGAATTAAACGCGTAAAAATCTTAAGAAAAAACCGATCCAATGAGTCCAGCTAATTCGTCTCGGCCAGACCTCAGCATTGACGATGAAGACGAGATACTGGCCCTGGAGAAACTGCTGGGCGAAGCGGAAACCGACAATGCAAACGCAGCGAAAACAAAGCAACCGGAGACACCCACTTTGGCCAACGCAGTGCCGAAGCTACGGGAAGACAGCAGTTTCGCGGATGCCTTCAGCTTTGAGAAGACCGTGAAGCCGGCGAAGAAGGCCCCGAAGGAAGTGGGCAGCAAGGAGCCGGAGCTGGACTCATCCGACGACGAGGAAGTCAAGAATTTCCTGGAACGCAAGTACAACGAGTATGGAAGTGATATCAATCAGAGCCTGAAGCAGCAGCGGGAGAATGCCCACGAGTCGCGGGTGGCCCGGGAGGTGGATCAGGCCTTGAAGGCGAGCGGCAGCATCCAAATGCTCGCCTCAACGCCGCAGCCGCCGCTCAAGAATCCCCACAATCCCATCCAGCGCCAGTCTACGGTGAGCAGCTCGTTCCAACGACCACCGACAGCTGCTGCTGCCGTGGCTTCATCGTCCCAGCCAAGTGCTCCCGCCTCCGCTGTTTACACGGATCCGGTCTTTGGCCTGCGCATGATCAATCCCCTGATCTCGAGCTCACTGCTCCAGGAGCGCATGGGTGGCCGGAAATCGGTGCCCTTCTCTGGCGTTGCCTTTCACATCGAGCGCGGTGACTTGGCCAAGGATTGGGTCATCGCCGGTGCCCTCGTTTCCAAAAGTCCCGTGAAGAACACCAAGAAGGGCGACGCCTTCTCCACGTGGAAGCTGTCCGATTTGCGTGGCGAAATCAAGACCATATCGATCTTCCTCTTCCGGGAGGCGCACAAGTCGCTGTGGAAAACGGCGGAGGGCATGTGCCTGGCGGTTTTGAATCCTACGGTTTTTGAACGGAAAGCTGGAAGCTCCGATGTGGCCTGCCTGTCCATAGATACCTCCCAGAAGGTGATGATCCTGGGACAGAGCAAGGATCTGGGCACATGTCGGGCCACAAAAAAGAACGGAGACAAGTGCACATCGGTGGTAAACATAACGGACTGCGACTATTGTGTGTTCCACGTGAAGCAGGAGTACGGCAAGATGTCGCGCCGCTCCGAGCTGCAGTCCGCCACCGCGGGACGTGGCCTCAACGAGCTGAGGAACAAGGTGTTGGGTGAGTCATTGAAAAATTCCCTTAATATTCTTAAGATTTATCATATTTCTCCTTCCTAAAAGGTAAGAGCGAAGTCTTCTATGGCGGCCAGGCCTTCACCGCTGTTCCCGCGAAGAAGAGCGCCAAGTTGATCAACAAGGAACGCGATCGCCTGAGCAAGCTGGCTGGCTACGATGTCTCACCGTTTGCCCATGCTGTGGATCATACCTCCAAGCCCAGAACCGCAGAGCCGCCAGTAGTCCCTTATGCCGAGCGAACTGGTCCCGTTTCCCGCTTGGCCGGCGGTGTGGAGGCTTCGAGTAAGCAGCGCTACCAAGATCTAGAGCGAGTGCGTCTGCTGAAAGCGGAAAATGAGCGGTTTGAAAGGGAAAAGGCGGCCAAGGGTCAGGTGCTAGGCGGAGGAGCTGACAAGGGTGGATCCCCCAGCCGGACTACGCCCAGCAGAGCCACACCCAGCACTCCCACCACACCCATCACACCTGTGCCGGATAAGTTCAAGAATCGCGGCTTCTCCTTCGACGCCAGCCTCACGCCCAAGCTCTCGGGCAGCGAGAACTTCTCCTTTGAGATCAATGTGGGAGCCAGGCAGGCGGCCAGTGCCAAAATGAAGGCAGCAGCGCTGCTGAAGAAGAAACCGCTGGAGAAGGTGAATCCCAACTCTACCAGGGGCACGGAGACGGGCAAGAGAAGGGCCATCGATGAGCTGAACGACAAGTTCTCCAGCAGCGCCAAGCGCCAGAAGATCGAGGAGGAGGATCGCGAACTGATGCGCAAGTCCCGCATCGAAAAGATCATGGCGGCCACCTCGACGCACACGAATCTCGTGGAGATGCGAGAGCGCGAGGCGCAGGAGGAGTACTTCAACAAGCTGGAGCGCAAGGAGGCCATGGAGGAGAAGATGCTGGGCACCTTCAAGATGCCCTGCAAGGCCGTCATCTGTCAGGTGTGCAAGTACACCGCCTTCTCCGCCTCCGATCGCTGCAAGGAGGAGAAGCATCCGCTGAAGGTGGTCGATGCCGAGAAGCGCTTCTTCCAGTGCAAGGACTGCGGCAATCGCACTGCCACCGTATTCAAGCTGCCCAAGCAGAGCTGCAAGAGCTGCAAGGGTTCCAAGTGGGAGAGGACCGCCATGATACGCGAGAAGAAGGTGCTCACCGGCCGGGAGAGCCTGTCCGTGCGCGGCGACGAGGAGTGCTTCATCGGCAGCGTGGCCAGCAGTGCCAATCTCAATCTCCTGGTTCCCGACGAAGAATAAACAGAGGCAAGACTTTTATCGTTCGTTTTTCATTTACTTTATGCGTATTTTAGGTATTTTTTTATTTTAAATTTTATTAGCAAATATTTACAGTCTGTTTTTGATGGCTATTTGGCATAAATAATTAAGTACCAGGCTGTCTTTACCTAAATATATGTTTTAGTGCCTCTGAGAGATTGGGGGTGCAGGCTATAAATATAGAGAAGATGTACCAGGTGTACTCGTAATGGTTTTTTTGCTTATGATTTAATGATTGTGAGTGTCTTTTTAAATAAATTTGAATGCTTGGACTTATGACTGAATGCTAAGATGAAGGAATGAAGTCTGGGAATGCTTAAGGATGCTTTAAAAATTATAAATCACACTTAGCTGGTCATGATTTCTTAGGTTTCTTAAGGTATAAATACAATATTTTATTAAATATATTTAAAATAAACATTTTAGTAAGCAGGCACAATCTTTATGAAGCTCAATTATTGAATATTCATCTAAAATATAGAAAATGCTGGATATATTTTGTAGAATTTGTACAAAACTGGATTTTTCTTACAAATATTTTAGGCAAGTTAAGGTTTTTAGGTTTAATATATATTTTTAGAGTAAAATTATAGCTAAGAACGGAATGTACAAGTGCTGAGAACCAATAGAGCTTGGGTTTCTTTGGTTTATTCTTTCGTAATATTCGAATTCGTTTCGTTTACAATCCGCTTTCTTTTTGGCATCGGAATAAAGCTACGAGACTAAAGGCCGGTTTCTGCCCTCACTGTCCGGAAAAGAAAATCACCAGATAAACTTGTCGTAAATAAAATCGGTTTTCTGTCCTCTGAAAATTTATCTAAAGCAACGTACTCAAATAGACGGAAAGTGTATCTAAGCAGCGAGTCAAAACGAGCGGACAATAGTCACCCTCTCGCTCTCTCGCACTGCTTAGGAACACTTTTCGTGGGTGTGAGTACGTAGCTTTAACGTGAAGGAAAAACATATTGCTGTTAGCTACTCTGCTAACTATTGATTATTGCTGTAAGGCACCGTATTGTGCTGTAAGGCGCATATACACGGTTTCTTTGGTATCGGAACCACTTCAAAGTGCTGTAAATATTTTGTCTTCATCAATTAACTATTTGATATCAGAAAAAGATTTTACAGGGAGTCAGAGTCCTGGCCAAAATGAACTCTCACATTGACAAGAACTTTATCTGGACGTTAAATTTTCACAGTAAGGGTAGAAATCGGCCCCAAATTTGATAAATTAAAACTAATTAACAAACATTTTGAACTGAAAAGCAGGCGCAGATTAAGAGGGAACTCAGAGGATGTGGAAACTATACAAGGTCAGGGTTCGGTTAGCAAGGATCTAGACAGCATCTGCTAGTGGCTGCTCAGGATTTCCTGCCTCCGCTGTCTCCTTGAGGTTCAGCAAGCTGGAAAACCGAAAGGAGATGGTCTTGGACAGATGCTTCTCGAACTCCCTGCTGTCAAGATTGTCGGGTATAAGGCTCCGGTTGGTCATGTCCAAGTAAGAGCGGCCCCTCTTCACGGGCACCGAATAGTGAGGCAAGGCAGTGGCCGCCACTGGGGACTCATTGGTCATGTTGCTGTAGCTGGGCGAGCAGCAGCTGGATTTGCGTATGTTCAGGGGGAATCTCATATCGTTTTCGTAGCGCAGCACCTGCTCCCTGGCAGTGGCATCGATCAGGGGACGAGGCAGATCGTAGCCCGGAGGAACGCTCGAAGTCACTGGCATCTCCGACTCCGATTGGTCGTAGCTGGTGCCTTGGTCATGGATGTCGTAGGCTATCTTGGGCGGACACCAAAGGTGCTCCAGGGAGTCTGGTTCCCCCAGGTCCGAGGCACTCATCAGGGCGGACTCATCGCCGCAATATAGAGGATTCGAGACGGCATTCGTCTCCAGATCTATGTACTTGGCATTGTTGCCCAGCAGCTTCTCGAACTCCGAGGCCAGGAACTTGAACGAGGGCCGGGCATTGGGCTCATCCGCCCAGCAGGTCCGGGCAATGGAGTACACCGCCTCCGAGCAGTTCTCTGGCCGCTCCATCCGGTATCCCGTCTTTAGGAGAGACCACAGGTTCTGTGGGGGTATCCCGGGATAGGGCGAGGCTCCCAGGGTGATCACCTCCCAGCAGAGGACACCAAAGGACCAGACATCCGACTTGCTGGTGTAGACATGATCGGCCAGGGACTCCGGGGCCATCCACTGGAATGGGAGGAGGTTTCTTTGTAAGGTGTTGTTGGGTATGGAAGGATAGAACTTACCTTGACAGGCACACGATCCCTGGAACGCTTCAGGTAGGCATCATCCTCGTAGACATCGCGGGTCAGGCCAAAGTCAGAGATCTTGCAAATCTTGCCATCCGCCAAGAGGACATTCCGGGCGGCCAGGTCGCGATGAACCAGCTGTGAAAGGATTAATGAAGGGATTAATCATGAAGAGTGAAGGGTTAATCTGAAACCCACCTTAAGCTCTGTGAGGTAGGCCATTCCCTTGCAGATCTGCCAGGCAAAGGTGAGCACCATCTTCACATTCACAGGCTCCACGCCATCGGCAAAGTCCACGCCGGCGCACTCGATCTTCCTACTCAAACGCAGATAGCTCCTCAGGGATCCATAGCGTGCATACTCAATGATCAGGAGCGGTGCCTCCGAGGACTGGTTGCAGGCCCCCAAAAGCTTAATAACATTCGGATGCGAAACCTCCTGCAGGAGCTGGAACTCCGAGAGCAGGGCCATGTACTCCACCGAGTTGGCGCCCTTCTTGAGCATCTTCACGGCCACCGTGGTGACTCCGGGCAAGCCAGCAATCTCGGTGGCATAGCCCTTGAGAACCTGACCGAACTCTCCCTCTCCAAGGACCGTGTCCAACTGGAGCCTCTCCCTGGGGAACTCCCACTTGGCATTGCCGCTCTCGAACTTGAAGCCACCCTGGAGCGGCATCAGGGGCAGATCCCCGTCGCCGCCGGGCTCGGGCAGGGAGAGCTTGCCATTGGGGAGCATCGATTGCTTGCCCAGCCGCCGCTTCAGCATCTTCCTCTGGGCAATCAGCAGGCCGAGGAGCAGCAGAATGAAGACCATGGGGCAGCTGATCACGAAGAACATGCAGGAGCGATCGCACTCGAAGCCGGCCACGTTCAGAACGCCCAGGAGCAGGGGATCCTGCTGGGATTGGGTGGGGTCACTTCTCACCCCGACGGCACCTCCTCTCCTCTCCAGCACGGGTTCCGCCGGCTCCGTTTCGTTCTTCCGCTTGCGCGGCTTCTTGGCCTTGGGTTCCGCGTCCAAAGGAGCGCAGGAGCACTTGCCGTTGTCCTCGCAGAAGCACGTGCCCGACCCGCTGTAGATGCCCAGCTTGTTGTCGTTGCTGATCTGGGCGCCCATCAGGTTATCCTGCGAGGTGCAGTCCTGGGGACAGGCCATGGGGTGCAGCTCCTCCAAAGGATCGCAAACGTGGTCGGGACAGTGGCGGGCCTCAGGCACACAGGATCCAAACTTGGTGCTAAACATGGCGGCATGCGAGCCACGCCACTCGCAGGATCCTCCCCCAGTGGCCAGGCCGCAGAAGCGGACGCACTGCGACTGGTACTTGACCTGGGCGCAGGTCTGCGAACCCGACTTGATCTTCACCTCGCAGCTGGTGTTCTCAGGCCTCCCATGGATCAGGTGGACATTGATCACCCGCACGTGCGACAGCCGCTCCTTGTCTATCCAGGTGACGTTCAGGAAGTAGATGGTCTCTGGAGCCTCCTCCAGAGCCTTGGGATTTCGCACATAGACTATGCCCGAGGTCTGGGTAATGCCAAAGGCTCCGCTGCGATCCTCCACGAGGTCGAAGCGAATGGAACGGGAACGCATCAGTTGCTGGAAGCTCTCTGGCTGGGTAACTCGGTAAAAGGACGACGCTGTCCGGAACACAGAGACATCCTTCTCGTAGTCCACGGAGACGGGACCCCGGGCTCTGCCGCCACCGAAATCATTATCGAATCTCTGCTGCTGCTTCAAGGGCAGCGCCTGGGGCAACTCCTCGCGATCCGTCTCATGGAGATTGTCCAGGTTGATGTGGTAGCAAATGTGGGCCGTGGCGGACATGGCCTCGATCTGGTTAACGATGGTCAGGTCACGGGCCTCCAGGGAGACGCAGTAAGGCGTTTCCCGGAGCATTCCACTGCGAATAAAACGGAGTTCTGAAAGAGGGAAATCCCCAAGGATTTAGGGTTAAAGGAATCTTAAGGCATCCCTTAAAACTTACGACAACTGACGATGGTGTGCGGCCTGCCCGTGTGATCCGCCTCGTAGGCATGGCAATCCGGATGGAACAGACCATGGGAGTCATTGTGAACGGCATAGACCAGGTGAGCATTCGCCGCCAGCGTGTCCTTGTCCACATAGATGACTTTCTCACCCGCCGCCATATTCTGGAAGGGTAAGGGAAGGACATAAATTAGAGGTTGCTTCATTAGCATTTACTGACCAGCGCTAATTAAATTTCACTTCCCCCGTGCAAATTGCAGTGCTGCCCTCCAAGGATGCGCTCTTGGTGATTAGCATTTTCATTTGCGAGCAAGGTCAGGCTGGGGTTTCACACACACATCCTCGGGGACCTGACATTCCCCTGCCCAAAAGGGCGGTTGGACATGGGAGACCCGTCCCCAAAAACCCTTTTAATGCATCCCCGGGGCAAAGGTCATTAGCAAGGTGTCTGTGGCGGTCTTAGGCTTACGTTTCGGAATGGTTGGTCAAGTCAAGGTAGGAAGGATGTGGGATGCGAATAATAAGTGGGTTGATATAACCTCTTGTGGGGAAATATATTGTGTTAGGAAACAAAGAGGGACTCCAAAAGATGGATGGTCAAATCTATAGGGATTATTGTTGTTAATTTAATTTTTAATTAAAATAAGACACTAGAAAGGTTGTTCTCTTTTCTTGTTTTATATAAAAAACTTTATAAAAAATGGTATTACTTATTTAAATCATTTTAAAAAAGTCTAAAAGTATTCCATTAAATATTTAAAGTTATAAATTTTGAAATTCCACGCTTTAACAAATTTTTGCATACTTTTAGTCAGCTTTTAAATTGATTTTAAATCCAAAATAGGCTGGAATGTACTCTTTACCTCAAATACAACTAAAAAACTTTATAAATAAGAGTTTTCCGTAGTTAAATCAATTTAAAAGGCGATCCAAAGTATGCAATATAATATTAAAAGTGACAAATCTCAACCTGTAACATTTTGTAGCATACTTTTGGCTAGCATTTCAATTGAATTCAAATCCCCTGCATTTTCTGTGACCCCTCGAAATGCTCTAATTTCCTACATAAACCCCTCCAAATATCTAAAACTATATCTCCAATCTAATAGCTGGACAAACCCAGTTCAGATCCTCACCACACCCTCAGGGCAACAGGCTTTTGTTCACTTTATTATGTGGACCTAAACATGGACATGTCGCCAAATAAAATAAAATAAACATTATTGTGGCTACATTATTTAAATGTAGCGCAATTTGTAATGGCTGGGACTTTAGTGCAGAACCAATTACTCCAGGCAAATGGAGGGCAGGACAATGAGGAGCACTATCTGCAGCTGGACTGACACAGTTCGCCAGATCCTTGGGGATAGGCTTGGCTTGTTTCGGACACGACAACATAATTTACTCCAGTGGCAACTTTAAGGGATCTCCCCCGCTGAAGTCACTTGCAGCTCCGAGGTCCCAGCTCCAGCTTTGGCTTGTGCTCCAGCTCCTGGCCCTGCTGCTGCCCCTGCTCTCTTTCCATTCCCTTCCTGTCTGTCATGCTCCAATCATAAAAGCCCATAAACGTTACGCGTTTTTAATGGCAACACATGAGCTGGAGCTGGTGATGGAGTCGGAAGGAAGTCGCGGTTGTGGCCAACTTTATCTATTAGGCAGTGAGGCCTCAACCCCCAAAGAAGAGCTCGAACCCAGACGCGGTAATGGCCAAATAATGGCAGGGTGACCGGGCCTGAGACTTTCGTTTGATGGAGGTTTCTAATACACTTCAAATAAATCTGGGAATTATAGTTACTATTTAAATAATATATAAAGGAAGGAGGGTTAAGGAAAAGTATATTTTTCTGAGCTTAAAAAACATTTTCCGGGTGAAATATACTTCCAAAATATCTTACTATTTTCCTGAAACACATAACTCACTAGAAAAAATATGTAAAATTAAGAAACCACGTTTCCTGATCTAAAAATTATGAAATAGGTTAAAGTAATAGTTTCTTCAAAGTAAAAAATCCTTTTACATTTTTTATTAATTTCCTAAAACATAGAAGTCACTAGGGAAAATATATAAAATTAAGAAACCACATTTCCTGATCTGAAAATTATGAAATAAGTTAAGGTAATAATTTCTTCAAAGTGAAAAATTCTTTTAACATTTTTGATTAATTTCCTAAAACATAGAACTCACTAGAAATAATATTTATTATTAAGAAACCACGTTTCCTGATCTAAAAAATTTGAAATAGGTTAAAGTAATAGTTTCTTCAAAGTGAAAAATTCTTTTAACATTTTTTATTAATTTCCTAAAACACAGAACTCACTAGGAAAAATATATAAAATTAAGAAACCACCTTTCTTACCCTGAATTTTATTTAATAATTTAAAGTAATAATTTCTCCGAGTGCCCCTGCCTTTGGTTGCGTGTCAAGGGGGCGTTCATCATGGACGAATTCAATAAGCCCGCACCCAGTGAGTGAGCGACCAGACAGCCGGCAGACGAATGTCTGGGCAGGGTCTGCTCCGAGTGACCCTCTCCCCGCAAATCCTCATCCCCTGGAATCCCCCTGAATCCCCTTGAATATCCCTAAAAATCCCGAAACTCACCGCTTGAAAGTAGGGCTGATCCAGGTAGAAATCGAACCGGGAGTCGCTCTCCTGCAGCCTCGGACCGTTGTCATTCCGATCGAGTAACCTGATATGGAAGCTGCGCGAGAATTTCCTCTGTTCCCGCGCCGATAGCTTCACCGTGCAGGTGATCCCGGCCAGCAGCTGTCCCGCCTTGGCATTCAGCCCATTTAGCTCGTCATGATCCAGGGGGGTCCTGGTATATAACCGATTCTGCTTCAGGACAAAGTGCGAGCTGCCGGCAGTCAGGGTGTAATCCAGGGAGACAGGCGCACACAGATACTTGGCGGCCCGCGAGTTTAGGGCGCCAATGAGCACGGGTTCGAAGGAGTCCCGCCTGCGGTACTGACCCTGCGACTCGGCCACACTGTACTCCGCCCGGCTCCAGAAGCAAATGTGCTCCAGCTCAGAGCAGTAATCCTCCAGGGACTGCGGGACTACCTCTAGCGTGAGGTGAGATATGGGCAGCAGCTCATGCTCCGGCTGATCTCGGGGAAAGGCGGTCACCACGTACTTGGAGCTCGCATTCAGGGGCTTGTAGTCGGTGCGCATGTATATCTCCCCGGAGGAGCTGTTGATCCGGAGCAGAGCATTCTCCTCCAGACTGTAGATGTAGTCGCTGGCCAGGCGGTTGCTGGTCATCCGCAGCACTTGGAACTGGACCAGCGGGATCTTGGAGAAGATGCTCTCGGATTCCTCGTTGATGGGCAGATTGAATTTCACCGCCGTGCTGGGAAAGTAAACATCGGAGGCGGCTGCTATGGGAAAATGGGGGAAAAAGGGAGAGATAAAGTTAGAGGGTTGGAAAAATCCAGTTAATGTCGGATGGCGTCATGGCTAGAGGGCTTGGGTTGGGGGTCATTGTTTGGGTTAATGGTGAGGCATCGCCTGATGCTGCCACAAGTGGTTGCCACAATTGACCCACTCAGCGGAAGAGTGGAGGCCTTTCGATGCCATTTGCGGATTAATATTCATTTACTGGACTCTCAATTTGGCAGTGGTTTGGAGTTTATTGGTGGAGAATTTAGTTTTTAAGGGGAAAATATACTACGAATAATTTTTAGGTTTTTAATTTCATATAGGAAATTTAATTTGGCGATTAAACGCTTCCAAATGTAGTAATTGGCCTTAAATTTATATATAAATACTAAAAGTCATTAAAAAAGCCAAGGAAACCACTCGATAAATCCCTAAACCAATGTTTCTACAGGTTAATAATAATTAGAAAATGTAAAATAAATATTAAAAGTATAGAAGAACATTAAAATAAAAAGTCTTTCTGGATGGATTTGTAAAATAATTATCTTTCTCTGAAGGAAGGATTTTTACTGAAATATCTTAGATACCAAATAAATCCTGTAAAGTCTTCACAATATTCCCTAAATAACGCTTCCAAATGTAGTAATTGCAGTCTTAAATTAAATATTAATACTAAATAACATTAGGAAAGCCAAGAAAACCACTAGATAAGTTCCTAAAAACAATACAGGTTACTAATATTTAGAGAATATAAAAAAGATATGTGAAGTATATAAGAACTTAAGAAACTAAGTCTCTATACATATTTCATATTATAATAAATTTGTGAAATAATAAAAAAGAAATTCTTCTGTAGAGTTTAAACTCAGTAAATAAAATATCTTAGATACCAAAGAAATCCTGCAAATAATTCCTAAAATTTCCCAGACCCCAAGTTTTCTATAAACCACAGTGTCAACCCCTCCAAAATATATTTACTCCCAAGGGTTGGTATCACTTTTGGGGTTTGTTTGTCTATCATCATCATCATCATCATCATCTCCATAAGAGGAAAAGGACCGACACACGCTTGACAGTCGTCATCAAATCCAATCAAACGATTTAGTTTAATAAGACCGCGTTGACCTTAATAGAGACAGAGGGAAAAAAGAGTGAGAGGTGGTCATAATACCACCCCCAACACCCCATTGAACGGGGCGTATGCGTAATTCGATAAGATACTCCCATCCTAATGACACACGATTGTGCTGTGTGGTCGTGTGTTGGCATACGAGTCAGAGTCCAAAACAAGCGATAAATAAATATAATACAGATATTAGTTATTAGCATATGGGTTATCAAAATGACGCCTGTCTCCAGCCCTTGCCCCCTGAATCTACGTAATATTTGGAGTGTCGTCGGCGTCATCAAGTTGCGTATTGATTTTGTGATAGCGATAAGGTCTATTTTTTGTATGGCGGAAAAAATACAACCCCAAGCATAATTGGTTACAAATTTTCGTCCCTTTACGAACGAACTCTTGTAATGTTATGGTGTCAATAGGTTGGGGGTTGGGAAAGTTATGGCCTTAATGAGTTGAATAAATAGAAATTAAACGCATTGAAGTTCAACTGATTTATATCGAGAGGGTGGTAGTTGGGGAATATTGATCTAATTATGTTGGGACTGGAGGTGTATGTCATTATTCTTATCGGGGTTATTAACTGTTTAAATGGAGTTACAAATAGTTGAGTTTTTTTTTGAGTAGTTAACTTCAATAAATATAAGGTAAAGTCAAATGAGTTATTTGAATTAAAAAAAAAAATTATTAAAAAAAATAAAACAACAATTTCTACTACCTTTAAAAATCGTCACTGTGGACAAAGTTTTTAAATAAGGTATTTCTTTCTCCATTTTAAAGTAGTGTGAAGACCACCCTGTGGATTCCGACCCCTTGCCAGTGATTCTGACGTTAAGCTAAAAAGTAGAGATGGTCACTCTGATCTCTACAGCCACATTGGTGGCACGAAAAAATAGAATAATAAGCTTGTATCACATAGTTAATAAATAAACAATTACTGCGACCAAACTCCCACAGTAGTTTCTTCATTAAAGTACTTTCCATAACCATTATTTTATATATTCTCCAACACTGTCTGGCTCATATCCCCATAAAACTCTCGTAATTTTCTCCCAATCTCTCTTTAAAAATCTTTTTTAATTCCTTCCTTCGCATAATTTAAAATAAAGTGTGATTAGTGTGCACAAGAATCGTTGCCTTGGAGCCATAGTTCCTTCTTATCCCTACAAATATGTATAGCGAAGCACTTGGTACTTAATCAGGGGCCAACGTTTCACCCATAAACAGGACTGGCGCCATCATTTGCTGCGAATCAGCCAAGGATGAGAGCTGGCATAATCCTGTTAGGGACCCGTTTCCTCCTCCCATGTCACACGCATATTTTACTAGGAACGCTGACAGCATTAATATATTTTTTGTGGGCGGTTAGGTCCCTCGTGGGGCGCCAAAAAACACGCATTTAAAATGTCATTAGAAATGCGCGCGTGTTTGTGCTTGCTCGGGTCGCCTGATCTACATATTTTATCAGCGTTTTTCGCATGCCTGAGCGTCAGCAATTGTAATGAACACATTTTATTATTTATAATGTGTACTATAACCCAAAGGCCATATCAAGGAAATTTCCCATACCCACTAGGTTTCCATGGAGCGTAGGGTGGAGTGTGCTGTGGGCCCCTGTGTTTGGTTACCTCTCGAAAGCTTGGCCATAATTATGACAGGCATTTAGTGTGGATGGTTGCCGGGTCGGAGGTATCCAATTAGCGGCTTTTTATTCATTTATTCCAACTGTTTACATTTCCCTCTATGCAGTGTGTGTGTATGAGAGGTGTGAGGCTTGATTTGGGGGGGGAGCAATCACTTTATTTTAGTGGAGGTCCCTCACTTGGTTTTTTAGTGAAGTTATTGCTTGGGAATGTCGAGGGTTTGAATTATGTAAGGATATGCAAATAAGTATTTATTGTAGAGCTTAAGATATAGCTCAGGGATAGGGAAGTATAAAGAAATGAACTTGCTTTAAGTTTGGTAATTATGAAAAACGTAGAATTATAAAGGATGTAGAGTCCGAAAAAATATTGTAAATAATTTAAAATATTCATAAAATTCTATAAAATATTTATTAAAGCTTCAAACTATTTTTTCCAAAAATAAAAATCCATTTTGAACTCAGCTAAGAAGTCATTAAAAAGGTTAAGCCCTTCCCACTCTTCCTAATTAATCGTCTTCCACCGAGTTGTTTCAATCAGTTTTCGATTTGAGCTCAACTTGACCTCTACCATCCTCCAGGGTCTGTCTGCCTTAAAAAACCTATAAAAAAAATGAGCAGGTGAGTGCTTAAACACCCCACTCCACCCTTAAAAACCCTGATCAACAGTCAACAACCATAAAAAGGACGAACAGCGTAAACAGGGAAGGACTAAGACTATTAGGTTATCTATTAGGCAGGCAATTAAAAAGCTAGCGAATGGCGCATTAAAAACTCAAAGCCACGAAGTTGCTAAAACATGGCCTTAAAATTGAGGGAGGAACAGGATAAAACCGGGATAGACCTTCCCCCAGGGGTGACTGGACTCTGAGGGAGTTGGTGCACTTAAACAAAAATATAAGGTTTAAGAAAATTTAATTTATATTCTATTTTGAAACTTCAAAACTTAGAAGTTATATTTTCTAAATTTTTATGTTGATATTTTTTCTGGAATAAGTAAGCTTTAAATTTAATTTAAATTAAATTTTTAAGTTGAAGAATTTATATTTTTTAGATAGGCAGTTTTAAAATTAATTTAATTTTAATGTCTAAGAATTTATATTTTCAAAATTTGTATCTTAATGTATTTTCTGGGATAAGTAAGCTTTAAATGCTTTGGCTCAAAGTGCTCTTTAATTTGTTTTAAATTAAGAAAACTTTCTAGACTGAATTAAAGAAGAGATATATAATAATCAAGTTAAGGCAGATAATGGCAGTATTTTAAATAATTTTTTGCAAAGTCAAATACTGCATAAAATAGCTAATTATTTGCTGAGCTTGAAACTAATATGTTTCCTTTATGCTAAAGTAATTTAACAATATTTTTTCCAAGTGCAGAAGAAGCGCTAATGACAGCCGCACACTGTCAACAATTGATGGGCGGCGACTCGGTCTCTGGCAGGGCCATTAGTTGGTCCCCGTGTACCTGAACTTGGTGGCCATTGGCCAGGTGAGGGAAAGGTAACTGAGACGCGAAACCCGAGGCGCGCATCGAGGAGCGGCCTTTGGATGAAATGTCAACTAGTTTCGCATAAACTAATTAATCTGCTCGAATTAATTGACTTCGAATCGAATTAGGTCGACAGTTTGCCTGTTTACAGTTTACTTTGGGGTTTATTGTCCTTGTTTTTTGTGTCGTGTCCCCTCCTTAGAGATGACTCATTTTTTCCCTTTTCCCCTTGGCGTGCGGATAATTTGTGTTTTCCAGCATCCGACTCACATTTGTCTACTGCTGCGTAATGAAAACTTTGTCTTTGTCAGGGTTTCTTTTTTGCCAGATTTTCCTGGGCGAGGTTTTCCCTGCTCATTGTTCTTTTCATTACTCATACGTCGTGTGGGCCAGACATGCTTTTCTATTTTACTTGGCACTGGCACTGCAATTGTCTGCGGGGCTGTTGCACTTTTTTGTACTTTTTTCTTGTCCTCCAGGAAACATTGGCATTGGCCAAAGATTGGCCCTGGTTATTGCTCGAATTCGTATTATTTAATAAGTATTCTTTCCCCCTGTGTCTTGCCACTTTCACTCGCAGACAAAGTGTCTTGAATGTGTTTTCCATTTCCTGTCCTGACGGCAGCCTGTCCCTGAAATTTTCTCTCTTTGCCAAAGCCAAAGCCAAAGTAAATTGAATTGAAGATAAATAACAATACAAAGGAAAAGAGGTTCAAATGCTCTTTTTATGAAGGGAAAATGTAAAATATTTTAGTTTATTTTAAGAAGACAATTTTAGACAAGATGTTAAAGATGTGAAATCTATTTAAAATGTATTACAATTATAAGGCTCTCAAAATTTGGCGCAATAACTTGTTTCTTATAGGTATCTATATTAAATTTGTTCATTAGAATTTTATTGAGAATATTCGATTGAGAGATTGAGAAATGGGAAGCAACATGGAAGAATATTTCGAAAGAAATATATAATTAAAATATATATAACTAATAAATATTATTGTTTAAGGGACTTTTTAAACATCTAACTAATATTAGGGCTTTCATTTGTATTTAACATATTTTTAGGATTCATTTATTTATCAGTAAAAGTAATACTAAAATTTGTTCTTCAAAATCTTTCTACTTGAAGTAGTAGTTAGTGTATCTCCTCCAACTAAAAACAATTTGTTGTTATCGATTTAAATGTAATTTTCATTTAAAGTACAAGTTTTTCCTTTTTCCAGTTCGAGCACAAAGAAGTGCTCAGTCACAGCAGAAAAAGCGATTGAGAAATGGAAAGCAACATGGAAGGAAATTGCGAAATAATCGCAGACTAGGAGTCACCAAGCGAACTTCAAAGACTTTGTCTTTGAGTCTAGGGGTAAGTGACACTCCCGTTCAAGTTACTAGAGCCACAGCCAGAAATTAGTGACATTAGTGACAGCACTCGCCGGTGATGGATGGCAGATTCCACTAATTGCAGCTGTCAGCAAGTTTGAAAACATTTTGCCCCTCGGATAGATTTGTCAAAGTCATGGGCCTCTTAGAATATATGCTAATTAATGCTAATTAATAGGGGTTACAATTAGGCAGGGTGGGTATTAAAGGGAATATAGTTATTAAGCTAAAAAAAGTTTATTTTTAAAAGGGAAATTAGAGCTATAAATTTATGTTTTCTTGATGTAAGAGTTCTATTTAAAGTTGGATTTAAGAAAAGGAAAATGTGTTTCTTTGATTACATTTTAAGAATTAATTAATCATACTTGAAGATTATTCCAATTTAATTAAGAAACGAGAACGATATAAGCGGAATTTGGAACATTTTCTTATTTCTTATAAACTTTTATCGATATCTTTGTATAAAAAATACTTTCAAAATAAATCCTTTTGCCGAATGCCATCTCTGACATTTTATTTTTGTTAAAGTGTTATTTATTGAATAAATTTCACATAAAAAAGTAATTTTAATTTAGGGTTTGCTATGTAAAGCTGTATACTCCACCAGGAAACTGGAAACCCATAAAAATAAATCGAAATAAGTAGATGCAGATTGCAGGCTCCCCAGTTGAAGGAGCTGAATGGGAATGCATTATAAACCCGATTTCTTCAGCTGAATCATGCTATTTCTGGGATCTGGCAAAAAGTGCAAAAATAAAAATGAATTCTGGGCGTGACAAATAAAGACAGACACAGACAAGACAGTGGCAGAGACGGAGACAGATCTCATAACTGCGAATGGCTTTTCGCCTTGCCATTACTATATTTTGTTATGCAAAGTACCCTACAAGACGACAACCTTGGCTGTCGTGATAAATGTGTCAAGCTCGCTCATAAATCTAGCCATGTGTGCGGGAAATATGAAATATATGAAATACTTTGCAAAAGTTTTGTGGCACCTAAAGTAATTGAGATTGGGCATAAAATTAGAGACATTTCAGGAGGAAATGGAGTACAAATTGGATGGGAGTTAAGGGAGTTTAAAGTGGTTTAAAATGTAAAGTTTATAAGTTGAGCTGAACTCCAATACTTCAAGAATTAATATAGCTATCAATTAAGTCATTAAAATCTACGACTTTAAACCCATGTTACCCAGCACCTACACTTTTAGCATTTACTATATTTTCAATAAACTTTTTTATGCTCAATAAAATAACCAAAGTCAAGTTATTGGCTTCGGTAAGTTGACTGAAAGCCTGTCATTAAACAAAACACTTTAATTGAAGTCATGAAACAGCCTGCAGCAGAGTGCGAAAAACACACTGCCAGTGAGCGAACTTTGAATGCAATCATAAAATAAAATAAAATAAAATAAAACAAAGTCAACGGAGGCACACACCTATTGACTTAATTGATTGCACATAAATTCATGTGTTTCTGGCGGCGACAACGACAGCTGCTCGGCGGCATTTCAACACCTCTGACCCGGCTGATGGACTGGACTGGTTACTGGGGAAGGCAGGGGTCACCGGTATGCGGTGCATTCAGCTTGACAGGGACAAAGTGCTCCTCCGAGTGTCAGCTGTGCGGGAATGGTTTTTGGCACAGAGCAAGTCATCCCCCGAAAAAAATTTGATATGTCTTCGCAGCGTGATGAAAAATTTTTTTTTTTTGGGCGTGTGCTTGCCCAGCACGTCATACACTGAGAGATAAAATGGGTTCTAGGAAGGTATTTTAATTTTCTTTGATGGAATAAATTGCATTTGAACTAATCAATTTCTAAAGTATGATATTATAGGATGTTTTAAGAAAATGTTTTAAAATAAGAATAAGTAAGATTTTTCTGTGAAAAGACTTTTAATTCCGTACTAGTTGGTAGCAGGAGATCATACGGAATTTTATTATTCTTTAATGAAATGAATAGCGCCTAAAATAATATACTATAAAATTGTTAAAATATTATAACTCGCATTAAATGCTATTAAATATTTATAGCTGTAAGATATACATATGTATGTATGTCAGAAGTCTTATAATTCCCAAGTAGCTGTTGCAGGAGATTTACTGATTTATAATATTCTTTTATGGAATAATAAGAGTTTTAAATAATCAAATTCAAAAGTGTGATCAGTCTAAAAGTCATATTAAAATAATAATAAAAGTACAACTCTTTCATTTCTGATCGAGGACCTATAATTCCCAACTAGTTCTCGAAGGAAATGAAACCGAGAAGCAGTCTTTTAAGATTAATTTCATATTAAAGAAGATTCTGTGTAAGGACATAAATATATTACAAAATAAATTAAATTTTGTTCTATAAACTAGGGAATGAAGTATGGAACTTAACATATTTCAACCGATCTTCAACAGATATTTTTTCTCAGTACCTAAACATATTGGACTTTGATGGGGCGCCCCTGGGGGTTTGTCGGTAGTCCAGTCCATCACCGTCATTCTGTCAGTCAGTCAGCCCACGAAACATATCGCTTACCGGCTTGTCAGGCCGTCAGTTCACACCTGTGCACCGTACCTGTGGCCGCTTCGGATGAAACCTTGTAGGCCTCATAGAACTCTGTTGCTTGCTTATAATTAAGAGCTGAGCTAAGCTAAGCTAAAACAAGCAGTGCACATAAAAGAGCACCGAACTCGCACTGGTTCCCCTCTTGAAAAAAGGGTCGTAAAAGGGGGCTCGGAGTTTATTACTCCATATCTTCGGTTGCATTCCCACGAGGCGACTGTTTGGTTTCAAGTTATCTGCGGGATTTGTGCACCGCCACTCGATGCAAATTAGTGTAATTGCCTTTTATGAGCTCTTTATTTGCTTAAAAACCAGGTGAAGCGCCCAGGTTGGTTTAATGAACGCACACACTCAACACTGATAAATCGATTGGTAAATAAATGACTTCAATTAATTAAACGATTAAAGCTACAAATTGTATCAGTTAACTGATGGATTGTCTTTAAGCATAAAATTAGCAGAAAATATTTATTTGAATTAAGAAACTACCTTTTTTGTCAGTATATTTTCTAAGTAAATTGCCAAAGGTTAAAATTGCACTTAAAGATCTTTAAGAAGCACGTACTTTTGGCACATTTTTACTGTCCACAAAGAACAGATTGTAAAACTTTAGAGGATTTTAAGTGTTTGTGCTTATAAAAAAAGGTAATTCTTAGCTTGTGCTGTTTGAGGAATTTAATTAATGGTTTTAGTGCAAAAAAAAGAGGGAAGAAACTACCTTAAGCAAGCTTTATATATTCTAATAAATCATAAACATTATATTAATAAAGGAAATATTATAATCACATAATATTTATTAAAAAAATGTAATATCCATTCGAAGTCTGCCGAATATAAATGCATTTCGAAACCAAATAACTAGTATAAAATATTTTTAAAAATCCCTCCTAAGCTCTTATTGTGATTCTACAAATATTTTCAAATTTTAAAGGTCAAGTTCGGCTTATTACTCACCCTTACAAAACCTCTGAAAAAATTGCCTAAGCAGCATAAATCCAATTGCCAAACTGCCTTGTGATCCACACACAATTCTACGAGAATTACTCAATCCCCTCATTATGTGTGTGTGTTATATTTTATGGAATTATTACTTCATCTTAAATTTATTTGTCTTTTTTCATTGTTTTTGTTTTCTCACTCACCCGCACAGTTGTGTTGTTGTTGTAGCCGCAAGGCAATTGTGAAGAGAGTCACCAGAATAACGGTAATTGAAAGCGCCATCTCGGATCAGCTGTTACTGTTACTCCCACTGTTACTGTTACAGTAACTGTAGCCGTTGTTGTAGTTGTTGCAAAAAGTCTGTTATCACTCAGCAAGCTCTTTTGTGTAATTGTTAATTATGTTGTTGTAGCTGTAGTTGCTTACGATGTTGTTGTTGTTGTCTCACCACGCACATTACATATTTGCACATTTTTAACGCGTTTATTTTATGGTCTTTTGTTACTTCTTAATGGTTTCTCTGTGTGTTTTCTTTATATATATATATTTTTTTTTTTGTCTGTCTTCTTTTTTATTTTCCAATGATGTTGGCAATTAGCCACGTTCGGTTCGTGAACTTAATTACTTTTGATCACAAATTGATAAGAGCAGCATTTATCAATTAATGTGCGAAATGTGCGAAAGCAGAGCAGGAAATATGAAAAAAAAAAAATTAAAGAACAATAAGTTACACTGGGAAAAGGTTTCAATGACTTAAAATGAGGTAAAATATTTTATATTTTCCATATTATATTCATAATTTAACTATATCATTAAATCAGATTAAACATTTTTTAAGTGCTATTAAAGAAGAGTATTGTTCTGTTCTGTTCTCTAAGATTTTCTAAAACTAGCTAGCATATTTCTTACAGGGCTTATAATTCCCAACTATGTTGTTCTGTTCTTTATTATAAATTATACAACTGTTTAAAAAGATTTATATTTTGATTAAATAAGATTAAAATCTTATTATGTTAAAATATCAAAAACTACGAAGTCTGTCTGAATTATGTTCTTTAAAATACACCCAAAAAAAATCATCATAGAACCTATACGATTGTTACATGAATTCTATACTCTTGAGTATGAAAAATTTCTTAATAAGATGCCTAACAATTTAATACTACGAAAGTATAAATTTTAAACTCATCTGCACCAATATTTCATAATAATTACTAACGCGACAAACAGAAAAGCACTAAATTCCAGCTAACGCGATATGTTATCGAATTTTCGATGTAGGTTCGTATAAAAATAAGACTCAAAAATACACAATAGAAACTATAGAGTATAAAAACAAAACTTTGGAGTATACATTTGATAGTTTGAAGTATAAAATTTATACTAAACTCGTTATACTGCTTGAGTACACTTTTATGGCAACGCGTAGAAAGGTTAAACTCTTGTTTTTTTTTTGAGTGTAGTATTAGCTCTCTTTATCAAAAAGACTCCATTTCTCTCGGTGTTAATGAAACAAAAATCTAACAAATATCCATCGCTTCTCTTTTTTGTTTTCGGAGGGCTCCTCTGTTATTAATAAAACTAATTTTTATTGATAGCGGCGCCCACACTCCTGTTCGTCATTTAACAAATATAATTTATCAGCCGCCTAATGCCACACAAAATTCTCAAGAGCCGCGGGGTCTACGAATTCTGATTATTGCAATTCAAAATGAGCTTCGATTTTGATTTCCTTTTTTGGGATTACAATATTATTGATATTGTTATTAAATGGTTTTTCGGTTTGCTATTTTTGGACAGCGCCAGTCGACGGGCTTATAGTATTTTCTATTGTTTTGTTTTGGATTCTTTTCGGCTCTACGTTTTTTTTTTTTTATTCGGGGTTCTAAGGCCAAGAGCCTCGGGTGTGGTATTTCTTTTTCTTTTTTGCGTTTATTGTTATTAATCGCATTTTTTTGCCAATTCATTTTATGTCGAATCGCTTTTTGGTGGGCTCAATTGGTTTTTAAATGGAATAATTTAATTATATTATTTGGGCAAGTAATTTTTCGGCTGTCTGAGAGATTACTTCATTTTGTGTTTGGGTTACTCTTTTTAAAAAAAAGTTGATTGATTATTGTGAGAAGCTGGACTTTTACTTAAGAAATATTAAGAGGAAATAATACGGAGAGATGAAAAATCTTTAATAATGTAAGGATTTTTTCTAAAGGCCATAAATAAAATTTTTAATCTATATAAAAATATTTCTATTAATATATAAAATATTGAAAATGTTCCAGAAAATGTTTTGAGCAAAATATAATACTTAGAAGAAACTTTAAGAGTTGATATATCTTTGTATGTTTAGGAAATTGAAAACCTTAATGGTTTAAAACTTTGTTAAAGAATAATTTGAATAAACCCTAAGAAACCTAACCTTTTTCATTAGTAAAATAACTCGCTGCAATTTTGTAAACAATTTTGCAAAGTTCAACCATTAACTCCCCTTGTTCTCCGATTTTAGCAAACAAAACTATCTGCCTCCAGACTCAAGCTCTTTAATTATATCCAAAAACCTTAGCTAATTTGTTGACTTTAACTATACAAAAAAAAAATATATAAAAAATAAGAGGGAAAAAAATAGACAAACCCAAAACTAACGAATTCTATGCGAGTGCCAAGGCAAACACACTCGATGAGGAGGACGTGCCATGAAAAGAGCAGCCACAAAGTGGAAGTACGTGTACCCTACACTTCTTCGCAGAGTACTCCTCCACTCCATGGTACTCCACTTGGTGTGCGGTGTGTGCACGGTGTGTGTACTGTGTGTGTGGTATCCAGCGGTGCACGGCAGGTGTGATAAAAAGAACCCGAAAGAGACAATTGCGGCGTGAATTACTCGCCTGGCCAGGGCACGGAATGGAATGGCAATGGAAGATAGCACGCATAATTCAAACGAGCCCCAAAGTCAAACAACGTGATAAGCAATTCACATACACTAAGCGAAAATATTGCAGCTAATTAAGGGAGGTCATTTTTAGCCAAAAAAAATAAAAACAATTGCTAGACTAGTGAACTTGTGAACAGAAAACCTTAGGTTTGATTTGCAATCAATTGTCTTAGGAAAAGCCTTTTTAAATTCAACTTAAAATATTAATAATGCAAGACAGGAGAGATTTTGATTGAATATTCCAAAAACAGGTATACTAAATTTTTTAAATAAATCTAGAAAATTTCTTAAAGCTTAAAAATAAAAAGTCAAGACCAAATAAAGTCAATAAATAAGTTCCTTCTTGAAAATATAAAATTAAGACCAACGAAAGTCAATAAATATGTTCCTTCACTAGAATTTCTTTTGCTTTTTCATTAAACCTTTTTGTATTGAAATTATTGATTCCAAAAAGGCACCTAATTTATGTTTATTTAACAGTTTCTGCAAAGCTAATCTCCCTTAAATATCCCATTTATTTTCCTAATTTTTTTTCCCAGTGCCAGCGACCGACTGACTGACTGTCTGCCCGTCCAACTATCCGCTGTCTACTTTCCGTCCCCCATTCCAGTCTCTGGGCTAGACTTTTGAGCCTGAGCTCTTCAGCACCTGAGCACTTTAAAGTTCAAATCTTTTGACACACTGGAAGCTCAGTCGGCGGATGCTAATGACACACGACTGACACAAAGAGGCTTTGCAGCGAGAAGCACACACAAGCCGCACTACACTTTACTATATATCAACAATATATACACATACATATATATTTACTATATGGTGGGAAGGCAGAAGCCAAACTGGTTGCCAATTCGAGGGAGTTTGAAAGGCCTGTTGTGCCTTTCCAATTAAAGGTTGCGCCGCGACCCAGGCGGCGGGATCGCACTTTTAAGGTGCGTCGTCTCCCGGCCTGTCCTGCTGCTTGTGTTGCGCCCAAAAAAGGCAATTGCCATATGAAACTTATTTCTTTATTCCTAACGACCAACGTCGAACCGGCGACCGCAAGAGTCAAAGTATGACTGCGGAGGTTCCTCAGTGTCAGTGACTGCCCCCCAATGGTTTTCGCCTGCACTGCGATAAAGGGGGTTATTATATTAAAATTGTATTAAAAATATTTATATTTACTAGGTGTGTTTTGTTAAATAAATGTGATTTTTAAGGTTATTAAAAATTAGAGTTTCTTACTATGATATTCTTAGTACAGATAAAAATATTCTTTTAAATGCCTGGAAGTATGCTAAGAATATTCGGCTTTCGGAATATTGCCTACTTTTAGACACACTTTAAAATTATATTAAATCTCCAGTTTATTGTTTTATTTTCGGCAAAGGATTAAGCTTTTATGATTTCAATTTAAATTAAATAATTTAAAAATTATAAATATATTTTATTAAATATATTTAATTTTGTAAATACTTTGTAAATAAAATAAATTTGTAAACTATGGTTTTAGGTTAAATTCCATAAAGAATTTCCTCAAGTTACAGTTTGCACAATAATTGTTTTATAATTCAGCCTAGTTCTTCGAAATATTTCGTTTAATATTCTACTTAATATTTTATTAAAAGAAGTTTCGTGTGAGAAGAAAATAAGCAAATATTTCCAAATTCCGAGTTCAAGGTATATTGGCAATTAAAAAGGGTCAGTGACTGCCCCCCAATGTTTTCTCACAGCACTGTGACAAAAAGTCTTGTAAAAAACATACGGAATTTAAGAAAAAAAAGAAGAGCCCAGAACCCCAGATAATTTTTTTCCTAACATGGCTTTAAATTTAATACTTTTATAATTTTATTTGGCTTAATCTAAAATTTAATTCAAATAAAATCAACCAAATGTAAGCGCTGAGCATTAGTTTAAGAAAGAGAATAAATTGATTTTATGTATTGAAAAAGCATTTGGATAAATATAAAATCTTTTTACATTGAATGCCAGATTTTGACCTTATTTCCCCTTTAATTTATAGTAAAATATTAACAATCTTCAATAGAATTTTAAATATATTTTTCCCTCAGTGTCCCTGCCCCGTTGAGTTCGACTTGGTGTGTTTCTTTTTCGTTCTCAGTCATTGGCGAATTGGAAAAGAATGCGAGTGTAGCATCAATAATTTCGGCCTGCGAGCTTAGAGTTCTTGTTTGGTTTCCACGAAAAAGGGTTCAGGAATGCCAGAATTTCAGTCGAAGCTGTCAAGGTGGCGTATGCGTGATGTTGCCATCGAACCAGAACAAACGAAAGCCACAAACAAGCTCTAATTGATCTTATTGTTTGAGTTTGTAGACCTGAGCACTTGTAAACCAATTTGTAATATGCAAATTATTCGTTCAATCGCCATTTCTTATTTGCATATGTTTCCAATTAATCTTCTGTCATCTAGGTAATTAAAAACAAATATTTTTTAATTACAAATATATATTAAATGCGATAAATATCTACATTTTAATAAGTTTCCACCTGAGCTAATGACACACTCCGAAAGCCGTCAACTTTGGCATTTACTTTCAAATGATGAATGTTGTAGAGGTTTTTAGTTGATTAGATTTTGTGTCTAGTAGTTGGGAGATTAAATAAGGAATAATATAATGAATTAATAAGGAGAAGATTAAGTCATTATTTCAACGAATTCTGATTGAATAAAGTAAAATAAACTTCACTTATTGAGGAAACAACATAAAATAACACCTTCTTTAAATAATTTTCCGTTTGAAACATAGTTTAATAAACGTTTATAAGCTAAGATTTATTATAAGCTTGAATACTTGATCTAAAATATTAATCTTCATTAAAAATGAACAATATAAGTTTATTATTTAACTTAAAACTTATTTTAAAATATATTTCTAGCCTGATAAACCTTCCCATTTTACCTAAATATTTTTTCATTTCATTTTTTTTTACCTACATATTTTTCTCTCCAATAAACAACAATTATTTGTAGTCACAAATTGTCGAGTTGTCTAATCCGGGCGAAACACGCACAGATCTAAGCCTCAATTATCCGCTGCCGATCTACACGATTTTCGTATTGAGTTGTCAGTGCCAAGAGACGTGAGGATATTGCCTGCATTTGGAAAATCCAAATCTGGAAAATCTGGCCATAGTTCGCTCCGTAAATTGCAGCTCTCGCAACATGCAACTCGCAAAACACACGTAAACACGATCTTGATTTTCCGAGCCGCAATTTATGGATGTCTTGCAGCTGCGGCTAAAACGATTTTCGCAGACTCCTTAATTGTCGTGTGGTCGCCGGCTCCGAAATGACAGCCCGGCTATTTATGGGACAGTTTAACTAGGCAATTAATTAGCCACCTTTTGCGCGTTTTTTGGCCAGCTTTTCCGCGGAAAACACACACTGAGACCGGGGACTGACTGTGGGAAATGTGTGACTGAGCCACCGAGTCAGCGAGAGACCAACCGAACCACTTCGCACGCGCTCCGTTCGAAAAATGAAACCGAAACCGGCAGCCGGCGACTCCAAAGCCGCAGAAAGCCACCAAAACCAAATCGTACTGAAACTTCTCCGAACGTCGTTGCTGCCTGGCTGTCACACGAACGCGCTTCGTGAATTTCCACGATGACGACGATGAGGAGAGACCCCTCCTCTTGCTCCTCTTACCTTTTTCATTTCCCGCGGCACCTCTTCTATCCGGCGTCATGCCCAAATGATGGCCAATATATATGGTCAAAATAATAGTTATACATCTTTAAATCGGGCAAAAATATGGAGTATAGCTTAGCTTGATTTTATAGTTAATATTTTGGGTTAATTTAAGTAGTATTTAAGGTTATTATAATATAAAAAAATACAAATAATTTTATTTACAATTTATTTATTTCAAACCATTTAAAATTGCATTCAAAAGTATGCTAAATATGCTTAAACCATTTTTAATTGCATTCTTTTGGCTAATTTTTAATCATTTTTATGTCAATTGGTTTAATTTAATTTAATTTTTTTACCTAAAAATTTGTTATTATAATTAAACATTATCAATTTATTTATTTATTTTATTTTTAGGTTAGTAATTCGACCATTTTTATTCAGTTTAGGAATTATTTCAAAAAATTCTTTATAGGTGGTTAGGTGGTAAAATATGTTGTTTTTTGTTAAGAGATTTCTGTAAAATCTTGAATACTCTGTATAGAAAGTAATGTATTAATTTATTAATTAGAAGACTTTAACTCAAACCCTTAAGTATTAATTGAACAGCTGTTATTCCTAATTAAAAGCAACTAAATGGTGGCTCAAAATAGGCGAAACTAAACTGTCTTTCAAATATAAAATATATTCATGGGTGCTACAGAAATCACTAGCGTTTTGGAATCAGTTAAAAAGGTTTCAAAAAGTATGCTACAAAATGTGTTACAAATTTTCACTGGATTTAAATCCTCAAACATTTTATTGCATACTTTTAGGCACAGTTTAAGGTGATTTTAATACCCTAGTGATTTCTGTGATATCCCTTTTTCATACTCTCAGCTAATTTTTAGGTTTGTATTAAATCCAAGACAGTTCTGTGGCAAGCTTTCAATGCTTCATAATTAATTAAATCAATGGGAATCTCTATATTTTTCTTACTGCTCATATTTTACCCTTAACTGTGAGCTACCATATAAATATGAGATAAATACGATCTCTTGATGGATTTATCTTATTTAATTTCCATGTCAGAGGCAGTCAGGTCTCTCACATTGGGGTGAGACATTACCTTTGGGTTTGGAAACATAATCTTGTGTCAGGCACAGCTTCTTGCAATGGGTTTTGGGACAATATTTACTTAAAGTTGGGAAAGGGTTTTATCTCTCTAAATTGTGGGAACTGTTGGTAGTAGAAAACCCTGGAAAGAGGAAGGGTTGCATTCTAATTAGGATTGTTTTTAGTTTATAATCAAATTGACAGGAATCCCTAAATTATATCCACCTTCCTCTGGAAAAACAAATCTTTGGATTTTTGTATTTTATTATTTTTTTTTACTTTGTGTTTGGGTGGCTTGGGCTGTCGCTTAATTTGGTTTTATTTTGTTCTTCGTGTTTGGGTGGCTTGGGCTGTCGCATAATTTGGTCTATTGGCTTCTTGGTGTGGTTTGTGGCTTCTTGGCCCGCTGGGGCTGATATTCATTTACAATTTGAACTATGGATGGTCTCCGGTGACGAATGGCTAACTAACGACAAACGCTGGCAGTCAACAAGGAAATAGGCAGCCATTCGTGGCTGGAGACCGTGGAAGAGGTTGGATATGGCTTGGGTTTAGGATTAGATTCTCTAGCAGTTGCAGCCGGTGCACACCGGCTTGTTGCCCTCGATGGCAAAGGTCTGGCCGGTGATCTTTTTCTCGCACTTCTGGCAGCGGAAGCAGTCGCGGTGCCACTTCACGTTCATGGCGACGATGGCACTGTCGGTGATGGGCTTGTCGCACTTGGCGCACCGGGCGGCGAAGAGGTCCTCGTAGTCCTGGCGGCAGTAGACCTTGCCGTCGCGCTCGTAGAAGGGGAGGCTGGCCAGCGGCTTCTTGCAGGCGCCCTCGCAGCAGAAGCAATCCTCGTGCCAGGACTCGCCCATGGCCGAGATGGTTCGCTCGAGGATGGGCTTCTTGCAGCCGGCGCAGGTGTGGGTGTAGTGCTCCTGGAAGCACTTGGCGCACACCGGCTCGCCGCCCTGGATGTTAAAGGTGGCATCGTCGATCTGCTCCTTGCAGTGGCGGCACAGGAAGTGCTCCGGATGCCAGGTCTTGCCCAGCGCGGTGATCATGCGCTTGGTGATGGCCCCCTTGCACATGTGGCACACAATTTCCTCAGACATCTTGGGTTATTGTGGGTGTGGATCTGTGTCTGGACGGGAGTAAGAGGGATGAAGCTCCAAGCTCTTGCTGCCAAACTCACCTGTGTTGCTTCTCGTATCAGTTGGTTATTTGGGGAGTAAACACACAAAAACTATTGAACAAAATAAACGGGATGGATGGATCGATGGAAAAACAACGTATATTTTTTTTTGTTTTTCTTGGAAATTTTGAGGACTTTTTTTTTTTGTATAAATACAAAGAACGAAACGAATGAAGACGTATGAATTTAGCAAGACTCGAAAACTAAATGAGATATGGCACCCGGTCGATGGGGATGTAGTTTGACAATTGAGCAAACGAGAAGCACTGCCTACTGGGACGGTTTGAATATGTGATTAGTGCTTCTATGGCCTACTTGGTTCTCAAAAAGGAAATTATCGTAAAAACTAGCCTTTCAAAAAGGCTTTATTTTCAGTTCCTTTATTCCTTTAATTCCATATTTTTGGTGGTTATTTCCTTTGATAATTTATAGCCATAACTCTCGAATTAGTCACACCAAAAAGCATTAAGAAATTGGTCCGAGCGTCCTCTTTTTCCTCTTTAGCCCCGACTAAGGGTGCATTTCCTTAGGCTGAGTCGATTTGGCATTCCTGGAAGGCGTTTGCTTAAAATGTTTTGCAATTAATAAATTGTTTTCCCTACGTATTTATTAAAAAATTTAATTAAAGCAAAAATTCTTAGAAGCTTCCGCTTAGCCGGCAATTAACAACGGCTACACATGCGTGGAAGTGGCAGGAAGGGACAAAGCATGAAGGGTGGGTTGGCTCCTTCAAAGGACTAACCATACAACTTTTATAAGGATGTTGCACTGGGAAAAATTAAAATTAAAATTTAAATTAATTAATTAAATTAAAAAAGCTATATAATTATATTATTTGTAAGATTATCATAGCTGTTTCTTGGATTTATTTAAAGAGAATTTAATGCTGACTAAAAGTAACTTAAATCATTGTGAGGGGTTCTAGCTAAGTGGAGGTCATTATCGGCTTAATTTCTTATCAAGACTCGATTATATATGTCAAGATTCGAATTACAATATATTTGCTTTTAAATATTTAATTATAAATAAATTATTAAATTTTTAATATATGCCTTTTATTTTATAGTATTTAGGAGTTTATTTTTATTATGTATGAATGAAAGCGAAAAAAAAAATGTGTTATATATTTTCTTTAATTACCAATATTGAAGGGTTCTACCTTATGTAAACATTGACCAATATAAATTCTATTTAATGCTTACTGAAGTCTTATTATTAAATTTATGAATTGTAAACTTATTCCTTTTCTAATGATAATGAAGTTATATTTTAGACTATATATTATTATAATTTATAATTCAAGGAAAAGAAGGTATTAAAATGAGAAATTGAATTTTAAGACCCTTTTTATGACTATGAACACTTGTAAGATAATTATCCATAAAACATAGCAACAGGCTTGGAGCATTTTGAGTGTAAACTAGTGTTATTATTATTATTTAATTATTAAATATTTATCTAACTTGTCAAAAAATATATCATATAATATGCAAAGCGAACCCAAAACAAAGAAAGCAATTAAATATAAATATAAATATCTTGGCTGAAAATCGAGTCTTGATATACGTATGAGAAATTAAGACGGTTAGACCTCGAGTTAGCTTCACCTTCATATAAATATAAATATAAAATAAATATAAAGAAAAATATTATTCAAAAACCTTCATCGCAAATTTAAAATTAAGAAAACTATGTTATTTATGGTAAATAATAGAATCAACAATTTGAATAATTAATATTTTAACAAACATTTTAATTAAGCTTAAGTTAACCGCAATTTTCCTCGGTGCATGTGCCACTTCTATTGTTCCCGTCTTGATGGCCATTTTGGTGGCAGCGCAGCATTGTTTGTGGTCGCCACGCAGTGGGTGGTGTTACTTAGTGGGTGAGGCAGTGGGGCTGGTGGTTGGACAACTGGGAATGGAATCGGGAATGGGAGCAGCAGGAAGGGAGCTGGGTGCCTGGGTGAGGACATGTCACAATTCGGTGTGCGCTTTGATGCGCTGCAAGGAATTCGGAATTGCAGCCCCCGTTTCGGGAGCCATTTCCGCTTGGAGAGCAGGATATCCTTGTTGTGTAACTTGAAAGGGAATTTGTGTCAGGCGTCTGTCTGCGTATGTGCCGAGTGCGTGCCAGGCTCATAACCGCATCCTTAGCCAACTCCACACTCCCACTGCCCTCTCATAATTATTTTTATTAAATGCTGGCAAATGTGCGATAATTGCATTCGGTTTTCGCACTTTTCTAATTGCTGCAAGTGGCACAACCTTGTTTTTTGGCTTACATTTTCTGGGACAAGTTCAAAGAGTGGCTCCTTGGGGCCACATAAATCCACCCATCAAACTTCAAACTTGCCCCGTAATTGCAAACCCTTACAGAACAGTACCCATTGCATGACCCACAATAATTTATTTGGCCCTCTTAACTGCACTGGGACTGCTGCCCCGGTTTCTCGTACTTTTTGTGCGTAAATTTAATTAGTCGCTAGATTAGATTGGGCCAAGTGGAGGGGGGTGCCAAATAAAATAAAAGGGGTAACAGTTTATCACAAGTTGTGGCAGTCAGACAGACGCAGTCAGAGGAGATTTAGGGGCTATAATGTGACACACTCTGGCACAGATAAACCGATGGGGATTATTGGGTAATATCGGGTTTTTGGCTTGTAAATTACAACAGGAATTGGGTTATGGAGTTACTGTGTTTAGTGCAATGAGTTTTGTGGAATTACAAAGGTAAAGTAACATTAGAAAAATGAATACAGAAAATTAAACAAATAAAACAAAAAATGGGAGCAGCAAACCAAAATTAAACTTTTTTGTTTACATTTCTGCATCAGGCTTTGAATATTTACAATTTTCCTTTATTTTTCAAGCCGATCGGAGTAATAGTTGCGAAGAAAGAGCCTTGGGAAGATAAACTCACAAGGATTTGGTTACCGGGTGTTTTACATATCTTTGTATCTTTTAAGGTTACCAGACTTCCTTTTCCTTTATCTAAAACGATATTTATTTCATTACTTACTTATCCTTTAATTATTGAACTTTACTTAGAATTATACTTCACTATACAATTTATTAATTAGTTTCGTAGAAAGTACATTAAAAATAAAAGTATTTTTTCAAATTAAAATATAACCAAACCAAAAGAATTAAAATTGTATTTAAAGTTTGTTAAGAAATTTACTAATTTATGGAGTACTTTACTTAGAACTATCCTAAAAACCAAAAGTTTATGCGTTATAAAATTGATTAATTAATTTCCTAGAAAGTATATTAAAAAAAAGGATTTTTAAAATTTAAATATAACCAAGCCAAATGAATTTAAATTGAATTTAAAGTTTGTTGGGAAATTCACAAATTTATAGAGTACTTATAATACTAGAGTATACAACAAAAATAAATTAATTTGATTTCTAGTTTATTGAAAAGAAAAATCTTTTTCAAATTAAAATATAACCAAACCAAAATAATTAAAATTGTATTGAAAGTTTGTTAAGAAATTTATAAATTTATATATTTTCTATATTTAAAATGCCCTCCGAAACCTCTTCAAAAGCAGTTTAGATGCCTAGCAACATTTTTAAAATGTTATCAACCAAAAGTAAATAAAGTCAAACTGGTTTAACCAATTAAATTAAAGCCTGTTTGCCGTTTGGCGGTGAAACGAGAGCAGGATCAAAAACCAAAGCAGAGACCGCGGCAGGAACAGGAGCGAAATGCAGGAAAAGAACGCAATCAATTACGCGACAGTTTAATTATGCAGCAAGGGTTAAGGGAATACCCGGGGAGTCCTGCATCCAGATTCAACAGGACATTGGCCGGGCGCATTGAACTTTGATTTGGGCCAGGCCAGGCCAGTCCCGGCCAGTCAGTTGGTCAATTAACAAAACGAGTAACGGATTCGTGTCGGAATATTTATATTTAAATGGGAATAAAAACAGAGACTAGCGGATATTTACAAGCTATGTACAATTAGAACGAGGGCAACGACTAGAATAGCTTAGGAATTAGGAACTGAGTGCGTCTAGTCGATGACAATGACCTCGGGCTGAGCCTCCTGCTGGCGATAGTCCTCCTCGTCGTCCTCCAGCGATGGCATCGATAGTGCCGGGCTGTGCCAGAGCTTTTGCTTGTCCTTGTTGCTGGGCTTCTTGGAGGAGATCAGGGTGCGGCGCTTCAAACGCTTCAGCTTCTTCTTCTCGCGCCGCTTCATCTTCTCCTGGGCCACCTCCAGAATGGTGCCCCTCAGGCTGAGGCGATAGTTCTTCAGATTGCAGAGTTCCTGGGCCAGGAGATCATCGTTGTCGTTATTGTCCCGCGGCGGGGCTCGGTTCTCCATGTTCTCCTCCTCGTCGTCGTCGTCGTCTGTGAGATCGAAGTCGGTCCAGGGAGCGGACGTCGTCTGTCTGTGGAGCTTGAGCAGCTCCTCGGTGAGCAGGAGCTTGGATGTGGCCCACTTCATCACCTGGTGCTTCTTGTAGCCCATTTGCTGGCGATACGTGTACAGTTGAAAGGTCAAGTTCGGGGAAATCTCCTGGGGCTGGGGTGCCGGCTCCTCCACCTTTTCCACCTTCTCCGGCTCCTTGAGAGTCAGCGGTGAGGGAGGAGGCGGCGTTGCGTTACTAGTGACTCGTGCCTCCTCACAGAACACCTTGCGATCCATGACATTGCCCATGTTGTAGTCGATCTCGTGGTTCGATTGCCTCTGACAGCTGCAATCCTTCAACCCTCAAACTTATATGCAAAAAAAAAGGGAAAAGGAGCGAGGGGTTTTCTTCGGAGGAGGACTTTTACCTGCCAGCGAGCTTTACCTGAAGGATAATTACCGCAGCCCAAGCGTGTCGTCTTGCTCTTTTACGGCCCGAAACACCTGGTGGGGATTAGCGAAAAAGTTGACACAATTCGATTATATTATCTGCCTGGATGCAAAAACATTTTAAATCCTTTTTAGGGCTGCTTTCTTATAGCGTTTTCCATAAAAAGGATTTTCTTTGGGTAATTACCTGCCTGCGTTTAAGACCTTTGTGACTCTTTAGCCTTTTAAATTATATTTTCTGGTACTTCAGTTTCTGGTTCTCTGTAATATTCTATAATTTTAAAACAAACAAACAAATAAACAAAATAACATTGAACTCTGGTTTAGAAAGCAATTTAAAATGGTTTAGTTTTAATGCAAAAAAATGTAAAAGAATTTTTCACAAGGCAATTAATTAATTACCAATTAAATATGTCACCACATCTGTTGAATTAAAAGGAATGGCCTGCTGAGATGTAAAAAGTTAGTGACAAAATATATGGGGCATTCCCTATATGATTGATTTTATAACTGTTACTTAAATATAAGACCAACTATAGTGTTTCCTGTTAAATTTTAATTTGTATTTTAGGCTCAATTCTCTCAAAAATTACAAAAATTCATTAAAGTGGCTATTAAATAAAGCTGCTATGAACTTTGTACCATGATACAATATAGGAGATAGTCTCGTCGGAAAAATAGGTCCCTAGTTCGGCTGTCAAAGTTCATGTCAAGAAACGAATAGAAAATTTGTATTAGCCCTTATATGGTGTTTGGGGTTAAAACTTGGGGTAAAACTTATAATAGAAAACTCGATTCGGCGTAGCTTATTTTGGAATTTCTGGTTCCAGAACAGCATTATTTTTAGTCGCCTTCTTTTTAAAGTCGTTCCCTTATTGGTTGCCAACTTCCGCTGTGAAGCACTAAAATGCGTGTCGCAAATTCTGGAGTTCTCAACCGGCTGCACTCCAAAATTTGCTTCCACAACGTTCTCCTAATTAAAAATTTCGGTGCATTGATAAATTTTGGGCCTTCGAAGTGTTTATAAAATAAAATTTTTACGCTTACAACAAACAAACACGAAGTGTACAACAAGGCCCTAAAACCCGAACGCTAAACACACGACAAGACTACCCCCTATAATTATATCAAGCTTTGTAACTAACATTTCCTTGTATATAGAGAAAAGTGGCATCTCTGGTACGGCGATGATGCTAAAATAATATTTAGCTGTTTGTTCTAAAAAAGTCCTAACCAAATAATAATTAAATCTTTGTATGTAACAATATATATCTAATAATTTCTTAATATTCTGTAAAGACTTAACTTTAAATTAAATAAAGGGGTACTATCAATATGGCAACGCAGTAAAGTGGCAACTTCACATCGAGCAAATGGGCCGAGGACTGTAGGTATTTAATTTTTTCTTTTAACTTCTCAAGGTATGTTAAATATAGATATAATATATTTATAAGACATTATACTGACTCCTATTATATGGAAGAACCTAAGCCTTAAACTGTACTTCGTTTTCCCTAAATACCAATTGTTAGTTTTACCTGATTCCTCGAGAATATAACTTGCAAATTGGCGGACAATACAGAGATCACGTCAGGTCTTTTCAAAAACCATCTGTCGCTAGACAGGTAAGACCCAACCCTGTACCCAACCATATCCATAAGAATTTCCAAGCTCTCTGTCCAGGTAGAACTTGAGAAGACATAAGCTGCCCCAGAAAACCTTAGGGAAACCGACCTGCTGGAACGTACAGGCACATGCAGGCTAGAGTAACCCAAGAACTTCCTACCTGCTCCCTATATAACCCTCCCGAAGCAAGCCCATACTTATCACTCAACGCCCAACACCCATCGACCATGGACCAAGCTGCCAATTCCGAGAAGCTGCTGATGTTCCGCACTCCCAACGAGGAGGCCCACAACCAGATCTTCATCTTAAACTCGCCGATTGACTACAAGGACCAGCAGCTGATTGTCTACCAAAAGCCGGACATGCCGAACGGAGGAGAGCCAGGACCAGAAGCAGGAGCAGGAGCAGGACCGGGCTACGGCTGCTGCGTGGTGTACAAGCGGGATCACTACATTATAAACAATCCGCCGAACTTCAAGAGTCCCACCAAGCGGAGCTTCCTCAACGAGTGCATCCGGCAGCTGTATCTGATGAACGGCATGTGCCACAAGATGTACTGGTGCAGCACCAGCGCCCTGGCCCTGAGCACACCCACCGAGATATGGCACCAGGTCAACAGCTGCCTCCAGCCAGAGCGGCTGTCGGCCAGGACCGAGAGCCTGAAGCGCGTGAAGAGGCAACTGTTCCGCGAGGATCGCAAGGATCGCAAGAACAAGCGACCCCTGAAGGGCAAGGTGTGGGGCACGCAGGTCTTCTACTTCAAGTCCATGCGCGAGAAGCTGGGCCGGCGGCACATTCGGCGGGGCTTCCTCACCATAGCCCGCCGGGCGGCGCTGCAGCAGATGATCTGCGAGCACCTGCAGCGGGAGATGATCTCAACGCCGGCGGCCTGCCGCACCGTGATCAGTGCTGCCGAGGGCATCTTCAATGTGAATGCCGGGGTCATCGGGGACATCTGCAGCTACCACGACAATTCGGCGCGCCACCATGTCGCCGTGGAGGGTCGCCTTACGGCCGGAGAGGTTCGTCTGCGGAACAGCCAGGCAATGCAGCTGACCCAGCGGGCCAAGCGACTGGAGGCCATGTTCATACACGAACAGGTGCGCCGGGCCGTCCAGAATCACCAGCTCATCATGGAGGAGTCCGTGCGCTCGATCTTCTATGCCAAGGAACTCTTTCGCCTCATCGAGGATCACGAGGAGTTCGTCTACACGGACAACAAGATCCTGGCCAAGAGCTGAAGGCGATGTCTTCTTACAGTGGCCTAGCCAGGGATCTTTTGCTCACATTTACTAAGTAATTGTTACAAACAGACTATAATTAAGTCATAAATATTAAGGTATACACTTAAATTAAACTCTTTCTTTGGATATTTTAAGAAATTAAGAATTTGTAATCAAAGTACTTATAAAGAACAAGTTTAAGAATGGAATATGAATCTAAATAAAGCTACATTTCTTTGCAAAACTAAAACAAACACTTGAGTATCACTTAATCCTCATTTAAGATAATTTTTCCCAATGAGGTTTTTATTTCGATATTATTTTAAAAAGCATTTCGTTTTTTTCCCATGAAATCAACTTTAAAACTTGGATATTTTAAGAAATTAAGAATTTGTTATCAAAATGCTTATAAAGAAAAAGTCTAGGAATGGAATATGAATCTAAATAAAGATAAATTTCCTTGCAAAACTAAAACAAACACTTAAGTATCACCTGATCCTTATTTAGTATAATTTTCCCAATGAGGTTTTAATTTCTATATTTTTTTTCATCATCATTTTTCATCATCATTGAAACTTTGTCTTTAACATTTTAAATGGCACAGCCACTTCATTTTATAAAATTTATTGTTTAAGAAAACATTTGCTTGCTACAAAAATATTATAATTACGGAATAAAAAATAAACAATTTTGCAAATTCGTTATTTATATGATTTAAAATACTATACTGAAGTAGCACTTGTATGAAAGATGTAAGATGCGAGTTTGAAGGTATCAGATCCCTTGGCAGATTTTTCGTAATATCAATCCCTTGGGGTTACGTGGTTTGTTGCTGCTCTATCAGCTTGGAGTGCACATCCATTAGGCTCTGTAAATATGTAATAATTTTTGTTTATTAGGTAAACAATAGAAATTATTTAAGATAAGTGTATGGAAATTAGATTAGGAGGTCAACTTATCTAAACAAGTTCTTCAAAAACTATTTATCGACGTCTAAAATAAATATCTGCGAAAGACATAGTAACTTAAAACTAAACAGAAGATAACTTGCAAGATCTTTGTGTCTTATCTGGGTATTTAATTTTTATTAAGATAATATATTCTATAATAGCTTAAGCATCTTAAAAAATGTATAACAATTACAAGCATGGCATATTCATAGGCATATAAATGTATCTTTATTTTGTTTTGTCTCTTAAAAACAGTTTCAATTTCATGTTTAAAGCTGGGAATAAATTTTTCTAAGATCCATTTCAGGCTGGCAGTCTTCTTCCAAACGAATTTCCAGTTGTTTTTGATTTCAGGAACAGTCTTACAATAATGCTCTTTAATAATTATTAATAATATTTTAAAGTTGAAGGTAATACCTAAAAAGTGTTGGGTTAAAGCTAAGGGGAAGTATGAGATACCTTACTCAACAATCAGTTGATGTAGCCCTCCTGCTGGGAGCCTTCGTCAAGATCCCTGAGGATGCCCTGTGAAAGTGGGGGAGTGGCCAGTCAGCCAGTCATTAAAATCAAACCGATCTTCTCTTAAACCATTTAACGCTACCCCTGTAAGCCAGTATATTACATGCAATTCCTTAGACCTAATCAACAACCATATACGGTGAGTATAAGCGCTAAGATAACAATTATTGCAGAGCTACAATGGTGCTTCGGGGGTTATCAGACCAACACCTTCGAAGGTAAGCTACTCAAGCCACCAGTTTTCTCTATTAAATCGAGGCAATCGAGGGCGGGCATACCTTGAAGTACTTCACCGTCTTCACTCTCAGCTCCAGGGTGGCGTCCTCGTCGCAGATCATCAGGGTGTTGGCATGCTGCTGGAAGGCACTCACTGTCCACATGTGGTTCACACCCTCCTCAATGGCCTTGTACAGGGCGAATGCCTTGTGCGCGCCGGTGATGAGAATCATCACCTCCTTCGAGTCCATCACGGTGCCCACGCCCACTGTCAGCGCCTGCTTGGGCACCTTGCTCATGTCATTGTCAAAGAACCGGGCATTCGCCTCCAGTGTATCCTGCGCCAGTGTCTTCACTCGGGTCCGGGAGACCAAAGAGGAACCGGGTTCGTTGAACGCAATGTGGCCGTCGGGTCCAATGCCGCCGATGAAGAGCTCCACACCGCCTGCCTCGCGGATCTGATCCTCAAACGTATTGCACTCGGCCACCAGATCGGCAGCATTGCCATCCAAAATGTGCACGTTCTTGGGATCGATGTCGATGTGCTTGAAGAAGTTATGCCACATGAAGTAGTGATAGCTTTCGTGGTGATCCCTGGGAAGGCCTGTAGGGAAGAAAGGGATATATTAATGGCAAATTTATAATTATAATTTAATCCTGTATGGATTTAAGGTAGATTTTTCAGAATGGAATATTTCGGCTGAAGATAGCATAGTTAACCCAAATGTAAGCACACCCAAAAAAAAAAAGAGTTTAACCTTTCTACGCGTTGTCTTAAAAGTATACTCAAGCAGTATAACGAGTTAAGTATTGATTTTATACTTCAAAATATCAAATGTATACTCCAAAGTTTAGTTTTTATACTCTATAGTTTCAATTGTGTATTTTTAAGTATTATTTTTATACGAACCTACATCGAAAGTTCAATTACATATCGCGTTAGCTGTAATTTAGTGATTTTCTGTTTCTCGCGTTAGTGATTATTTTGAAATATTGGTGCAGATGAGTATAAAATTTATACTTTCGTAGTATTAAATTGATAAGCATCTTATTAAGAAATTTTTCATACTCAAGAGTATAGAATTCATGTAACAATCTTATAGGTTCTATGATGATTTTTTTTTTTGTGCACTTATACCTTTTTCAAAATCGAATTTCTTGAGTTTCCTTTATCTCAAAAAAGTGTGTCCTAATTTTTCAGGTAATCCCCTTTAAAGATCTCTCCCCAACTCACCCACATATTCATCCATATTGAATGTCTTTACATATTGAAAGGAAACCTTGCCCTGTTTATGGAACTCAATCAGCTCTTTGTACATTCCCAGCGGAGTGGATCCCGTGGGCAGGCCCAAAACAAAGTATCTGAAAAAATGTTTACTCCGTTATACATGAATTTACAAAAGATAATGACAAAAATCCATACTTATCGGCGTTTGGCTTGAAGTCATTGATCCGTTTCATCACATATTTGGCGGCCCATTTGCCCACCGAATCGCTTGTCTCCAATATCACCAATCTCATGTTTTAGCTAAAAGAATACGAAATGTATCAATTGAGTATAAAATAAATATTTTAAAGAGATTATATATTATTTAAGGGGAATAAATCTAGGCATAAAATATGTCAGATAACTATAGTTTTTGATGTAAGCATTCAAGAAAGGTAACTCTTCATTTAATATTTTTTATATTTACATAATCCAATCACGTTTTCAATTTTTATTTGTTGTTGTAAATTACGTATTAATAAATATAAAAACAAACATAATAAATAATGGTTTTAAGTTAAGTTTAAAATATAACATCAGTTTCAAATGTATTAATTAATGAATTTTCCACACATTTATCTCTTTGCTTGCAGTGCACCTTTCCAGAACTTCGAATTTTATCCGAAATTTAAATGCGGAACTAGAAATAACAGTACCAGCTGTGAGCTATTTTCGAACTGGAAAACAAAGACCTTATCGGCCGCCGAATATTGGCTCGCACAGCGTGTGGCAACACTGTCGCGGATTTAGATTAGATTTTGATATTTGGCTGGGATAAGATATTGTAGAAGCACTTCTCATTCAACTTTTGTGTGTTCTTTTTATTATGAGTACTGTGCGTGTGTGCCTGCCTGTTTATTGTTGTACTCGAGCGATAAGCCAATCGCTGTATTCCTCAATTATTGACAATTAACCCATTTATGGTGTTGTCCCCACCGAAAAGCACTCTCGTTCTCACTTGGCAACGCGATTTGTACTTGATTTCACGGCTATATTTTGTTACTCACCTTCAAAGCACTGACGAATGCAAGCAGCTGCTTATTTATTATTATTATTTATATGCGCTATTACTATTTTTGTAGTATTTCTCGCACTTGCAAATGCGGCAGTGTTTTTTTCGCTCCGAGCTGCGGACTGAGACTGTTCAATTGTTCAATTCGACTGGCAATTTATGCGGCAGCTCGAGTTTGAGTTCGTTTTGCGGTTGCGGCTCACAATTCCCTCTCTGGCAGCTGATAAAGATACTTATTTTTTAACGCTCTTAATGCAGTGGGAATCGCAGCAGAGGCACCGACACAACCTTGAGATACTTTTCGTTATCGCGGGTTGTACGGTCAGGGTTTCTGCATCGGGGGAACTCGCTCCGCGGTTGAATGAACTCCCCCACTGCGTATGAGTGTTTTTCCGCACAGAGTTGACACCCCACTTGTGGAGAGCCGGTTGATACTGGCTTCTGGGCGGGGGAAAGAAACGAGAGCACTTGGAACCACTCAAAAGTCAAAAGCCGGTTCTCTGCTATCGATAAGTCACTCAAAGCAATGGAACTTTGAGCGGTTACATGGCCCGCCTCGCCTCGCGTACAGACACACAGTTGGAAATTCAAAATCTTAAAATAACTCAATAACGCGGCGGCGAAGAAGAACGCAAAAGGAATGACGAAAAAAAGGGCCGAAAGTGAAATGAATACCCTGGAATGCTTCGGGTATATTGATATTAGCTAACATTTAATTAATACCCATCTATGTTTTTTTATTAAACATGGTTTCATTTATTTTGTATTATTATCAAATAGCAATTACATACATAAACATAGATGTACTTAAAATTTAGTTTCGATTTGTGTTTGAATCGTCTCTTGTATGTATAGAAAATAGTCTGTGTGGGCGCTGAATTTGTTTGGCCGACGTAAAACGCGACCACGCCCACTCATAAAAAAATGCGACGGATCGCTGAGCGTTAGGTTCTTGTTGTTCTTCTTCTTTCTATGTTGCGTTGCTTGTTAATTGTTGTTGTACATACATTATGTTGCTGTAGTTGCTGTTGTAATGGCTGCAGGAAGCCCGATAAACCGGTTTGAGCCGGTAGAAAGCGGTCCGAGTGTGTGTGGGAGGGTAGGGTAGGGGGATCGAAAACCCTTATGGCCAAGGCTAAAAATTATATATTGCTGGCTTCTTGTCATTATGTCAGAATGTTCTCTATATATGTATATGTAATATGTATGTGTAGGTATAATGTATAAGTGTATTTTATGCTGATTGTACAAAAAATACTTAAATAAATAAGTGTGTCTGGAGCATCTTTCTGTTTTGTTATGTTTTTGTTGTTGTTGTTGATCTTGTCTTCCTGTGTTGTTGGTTTGCTTACAAAACTAATTTCTTATAGAAAGGCCTGTGTGCGCAAGTCCATCGAGAATATTGTTTCAATTGCAATATTTTCAAAGTTCTTAACGTCACAAAAAAAATACAAATCAAAGTGTAAGGGGGACCAAGTTGTAAGTTCTACGTGGCATAAGTCTGGGAATACAAAACTTCGCCTTGTATATGCCAAATAAAGCTTACAAAAGCTGGTCTACATAAAACGAGAAGAGAGAAAATTGGAGAAGAGAAGAAAACGAGTAATAAACTAAGATGGATAAGTGACAAGAAGTGAAAGTAGACGAAACGAAGATAATCGCAGATCTACACAAAATTGTTTTTGATTAAATTACTGGCATGGCGGCCACAAAAAATAACTTAGCTGATTACTACATATCTCTGTGTTTGTGTTTGCGTTTGCTTTTCTTAGTTTTTGTTTTTGTCTGGTTCAGAAAATAATATTGTGTGTTTGTGGTATTACATAATGGCGCACTTTTCGCCAGTCTGCCCGGTCGGATCACCCTGCTGGTGATACAGCTGCTCATTGCCATCCACGGCACTGATGCTACGGCGGCGACTCAAACGGGAGGAGGAGGTGTGCGTGGACACCAGCCGCTTGATACGGTCCAAATTGGCCACAGCCTCGCCCTCGTTATTCAGCAGAACCGTCCTGGTGTTGTCGGCCGAGATCCACTTCTGTGACTTCATCACGATGTTCGACGGTGGCTCGTGCGAGGCCTTCGTATCAGCCGACCACACGGTCACCACGGCATTCGAATCGATCTTCACCGAGCGATGGAACTTGTAGGTGGTCGACGGACCGCCCTCGTTGATCAGACGCTGCAACTGCCACCCGCCGATGGCCACCTCTTCGGCGCCCTTATTGTAGAGCTTCACGAACTTGCCCTCGGGATCGATTTCCTTGATCTCCACGTTGCCCTTGGCACTGGCCGACACGTAAAAGTCGGAGAAGCTGCGATCCTCGGACTCGTCGACCACGGCACGCTTGCGCTTCAGGGCGCCGGAGGGAGTGCGGCGCGAGGGCGTGGCACGAGTGCTGCCGCGCAGCGATTGACTGAAGGACTGCACGGTGGCAGTGTTTGCCGGCGTGATGTTCAGACGCGCCTCCTCGCCGACCAGCAGCTTGTCGTAGGCGGCGATTTCCAAGTCCAGAGAGACCTAGAAAGGGGAAACGTTTATTATTATGCTATATTATAATAAAAGTAAGAAAGCTGTGAGATACCCGGTACATAAACGTTTGCGCTTCACACTAAAAGGCAATTTAAAATTGTACATACACTACATTGTACATACATACATTGGCGTCATTATATCGCACGGCCAAGGCTCGAATGCGCCACCTGTCGGCTACAGCTTGCAACAGCAGTGCCTTAGGGCGGTGTGTTAAAATTCAAACCTTATTGCTAATATCTCCCATGTTTATCATCCGATCTTATTGAAGTTTTCAGGAAACGTCCGTCTCTATTTTATTAATTTATTGTATCTATTAACTTTAAGCCGAAATCACGCATATAGCTTATTTTACGTTTTTTATAATTTTTGAGGGCGCAAGTGGGCGTGGCCAAATTTGAAAACAATCTTGATCTGCGTGCAAGAAATTCCAATGTTGTCACCAAATTTTGTAACTCTAGTTCTTATAGTCACTGAGATCTGTTGTTTCACACGGACAGACAGACGGACATGGCTAAATCGACTCGGCTGGTGACGCTGATCAAGAATATATATACTTTATGGGGTAGGAGATGCCTCCTTCTGCCTGTTACATACTTATAATACCCTTGTACTCTATGGGTACCGGGTATAATAATTATAGGAACCCCTTGAACCCAAACTCACCTTGATGTCCATGAGGTCCTGGTACTCTTGCAGCTGCTGCGCCATTTCCTCGCGCAGCCGATGCAGCTCCTTCTCGAGCGAGGCCACCTCCTGGCTGTGGCGCTCGTGATCGTTGTCCAGCTGCTGTTCCAGCTCGCGTATGCGGGCATTGAGCATGGCATTGGTCTGCTCCAGTTCGTTGATCTTGCCGTTGAGAGCATCAATGCGGACACGGGTGCTGCGGAGCTCCTCAATGGACTTGTGTGTGGTGTTGTTGGTGCGGGCAGCAGCGTCCTGCATGCGACGGATCTTGTCCTCGTACAGAGACTCGATGTCATCGCGGTTGATGCGCATCTGCTCCTCGTACTGAGCGCGTAGCTCCTGCAGCGACTGCTTCAGCTTGGCATCATACTCGGAGCTAAGGCGTCCATCGATCTCGCTGTACTCGGTCTGCCGGATGCGTCGCGACTCGTTAATCTCCTGCGAGTGGATCTGATCCTTGAAGGACAGCTCTTCGCGCAGACTCTGGATGGTGTTCTCCAGATCGACGCGCGATAGTGTCTCCTGCTCCAGGTTCTTGCGCGTATCCTCGAATTGCTTGCGCAGCCGCTCCAGCTCCTTGAGCACCTCGTTCAGCTCGTCGCTGGCCTTCTTCCGATCGGCGTTCGCCTGATTGTATTTGTTGCTCAGCTCATTGGCCCGCGACTCGTACATGCGGGCATTGCCTGTGGGGTGAGAGGCGAGAAAAACAAATCAATTTTGGTAATCCGGGATACGTTCTTAGGGGTGGGTTGAAGGTAATCTCTATATATTTCGAGGTTCCAAGTATCTAATTTGACAGAGAATCATAAGCTTACCCTCGGCGGTGGTGCACTCCTTCGTCTTCTTGTCCAGCTTGGTCTTCAGCTCCTCGTTCTCCTCCCACAGACGCTTGATGTCGATCTCGGCGCGTGCCCGATCCCGAGCCGTGTCGTCCAGCAGGCGACGCGTCTCCTCCAGCTCGCCCTGGAACATGGCCTTGAGGTTGGTGGTCTCTCGGGTAACGATGTCCCTGCTCGTCTGGACTTCGATGCTCAGACGGGAGTTCTCCGTCTCCAAATTGCGCACGCGGTCAATGTAGGTGGCCAGGCGGTCGTTCAGGTTTTGCAGCTCCACCTTCTCGGCGACGCGCGAATGGCGCGTGGGGCTCAGCGGGCTGGAGGCCTGCTGCGACGACGACGGCGGCGGCGGCTGTTGGTGCTGCTGCGGTCCCGCCGATGGCGCCCGCGGGGTCGAGGTGCTGCCGGGCTGCGGCGTGGCGGTGCCAGCACGTCGGGATTTGCTCGACATTTTCACGCTTTTGTGGGGGGTGGGAAGGCAAAGAAATCAACAAATAACACGTGAGCTTGCGGTGACCTCGATACACTAAAGTATGTTATTTTTGCGCCACGAGCTGCTAGTGCGACCCTCCTGATAAAATTCCAAACAGAAACAGAAACCGAAACCAAAATGGAAAAAGTGGAAACACGAAAAACGCTCAAAAACAGAAGCAGCAGCGAAACGAGTTTCTCACGCTCTCTCTCTCTCTTGCTTTCCACTCAAGCGACTGTACTAAAGCGGACGAAAAAAAGCGGTGGAGTGAGTGAGTTTGCGGCGTTTGTTTATGGGCGTGGGGCAAAAGGCGCGGCCGCCTCCGCCAAATACGAACTTAATCCAACAATTAAATCAATTACACCGGTAAGCCCGTGAATATCTTCTAGTCAATGGCAGGAAATTGCACAATATGGCGGGTTTAATTCAATATTTGCGGCATTTTTATGCAGCTGCAGGCAGGGGGGTATTTCGACTTTGAGTGAAATTGCTCGGCCGCTTTCCCGCGACTTTCCACGGTGTTTTTCCACAAACTTTAAAGATGACATGTTAGCAGATAGACTCACCTGTGTTTTGCAAACGCTCGAAGGGTGCACAAATCGTAAAATTAAATATTTTGCTGCAAAAAACGCGGCAGACGCTGAATTGAAATCGTTTTCTGGTGATATCGAAGTGTGCCCAGCGTTCTACTCGGCGATAATACCGAAAATAAATCGGAAAAATCGAGGTTCTTTGGTTTTTCAGAACGGCGGCCACACTATTTTTGATCGAAATTACCAAAGGGTGACCGTTTCTCAAAAAGCTAAAAATACCAGTCGAACTGTGGACCGACAGACTACCTTCGAACCAATGTCTTCCCTGACCCCTTCGTCAAAGATGATAACAAATTGATGGGAGCTGATAAAAACCAAGAGAATATAATTTATTTGAATAATAGCTCAATTATTCCATACCGACAACGTCACGAAGACCGTGATTAATGTTGTCAAACCCTTTTATGTCGCTCTGGTACCTCGGGTCTTTAATGTACTTTATGAAAAAAAGAGTTTTAAACACGATTGCTCCTTTGATTTCTCCATAAGAAATAACATTCCACATGTCTCAGGAGTGAGCAAGGAGAATTTAAACCAAATATTTTAAAAGAGCTGGAAATATTACAACTCCTTATATAAACGAACATAATTGGTTAAAAATGATATGAATTTTTACAACTGGGATTCTACAATTTTGAAATGCAGGGCCACATAATCAATATGAGTAACCTTGTTATTTTGAGAAGAATTTGAATAATTAATGACAGTTTTAAGATCGTTCTTCTGTGTGTAGCCGGAGGTGTCGCTTAAGGTTTGAAATTTGCGAAAAACACTTTTTGCAATGGGAACAGTTGTGAAGTCGTTCTCCTGTGTGGGTTCGGATGTGTTGCTGAAGATGTCCTTGCTGTGTAAAATTCTTCTGGCAATAGGAGCACTCGTAAGGTCGTTCTCCTGTATGGGTTCGGATGTGTTTCTGAAGAGTGTCTTTTAGTGGAAAGGTCTTCTGGCAATGGGAACACTTGTGAAGTCGTTCTCCTGTGTGGATTTGGATATGTCGACTAAAAGATCCGATTTGTGAGAAAGACATCTGACAATGGGAACACTTGTATGGTCGTTCACCTGTATGGGTTCGGATGTGTTCCTGAAGATGTCCTTGTTGTGTAAAATTCTTCTGGCAATGGGAGCACTCGTAAGGCCGTCCTCCTGTATGGGTTCGGATGTGTTGCCGAAGCTTGGTTTTTTGCGGAAAGGACTCCTGGCAGTGGGAACACTTGTGAAGGCGTTCTCCTGTGTGGGTTCGGATGTGTCGCTGAAGATTTCCCTTTCGTGAGAAGGACATCTGGCAATTGGAACACTTGTAAGGCCGTTCTCCTGTGTGGGTTCGGATGTGATTCCGAAGAATTGCGTCAGTCGAAAAATAGTTCTTGCAATGGGTGCATTTGTAAGGTCGTTCTCCTGTGTGGGTTCGGATGTGTTCCTGAAGACGTCCTTTTTGTTTAAAATTCTTCTTGCAATGGGTACATTTGTAAGGTCGTTCTCCTGTGTGAGTACGGATGTGTTCTCGAAGATGACTGTTTTGTGTAAAATTCTTCTGGCAATGGGAGCACTCGTACGGTCGTTCTCCTGTGTGCGTTCGTAAGTGGTTCTGAAGAATGGCTTTTTGTGAAAAAGACTTTTCGCAATAGGAACACTTATAAGGACGTTCTCCTGTGTGGATTCGGATGTGTAGCTTAAGGCCTTGAAGTCTCAAAAAAGACTTCTTGCAATGTGGACACTTGTGTGGGTGTTGAATATCTCCAAGGGAATGTTCCGTCTTATCCTCGGGATCAATAGTATCCTCATATCGCTGAATATCTTTTTGAGCATAATCGTTAAACTCCTCAGTTTTTATTTCGATGTCGAACTGATCGACGTCACAGTCGAAAATAACAAAATGTTGGTCTTCTTCTGATATGTCTTCTTCAATTGGCTCGTTCTTCACTTGACCATGGAACTCATCTCTTCCTGTTGCTTTTTTATCTACCGAATCCTTTCCCGTTCCATCGTAGTCAGACATCCCGCAGATTTCTTTCTCCAGTAGGTTCTGCCCTTCCTTGAAATCCTTTTCAATCTGGCAGAATGCCCGGTGGCTATTCTCGTACAGTTGTTTTATCTCATATGCATTCGTCGCATCCTGCAAACAGGGCAAGCAAATGGTTTTGGGAAAGGAATCGTCTCTAAAAACGGGAAAGCCAGTACACTGGGAAATCATTTCCGCAATCGAAATTCTTTTATCTGGGATGCCATCAAAAATGTTGGTCATGATCTCCGACGTTTCCCGACAAACTCGACAGATTTTCCTGAAATTGCAATATCCAAACCACATTATTTCGAAAGGATATCGAGAACTCTCGCTTACACATCCATGTTATAGGGCTTTTTCCTGCGGTGGAATTTATAAAGCGTTTGAGTAATTCATTTATTTTTATTGAAAACACAATTATTTTGGTTTTTGTTGGCCGCAGACTAGTGTGCCCGCTTCTAGCACGATAAAATATACCACAATGGCTCGTTCATACAGTGGGGGACTAAAGACTACATACGATAAATATTTTTTTTTAAATTCTATGAATTTTAGAGAACTAATGGTGCAGTCTTGTTTAAAATTTTATTATAATACGCAAATCAAAATTTCTCTATTATTCAACATAAACTTTCAAAGTTATTAACAAAAAAGCGAAAATAGGCAGTGACAAAGAAGAAATGGCTGCTTTTTCGTTTGCCCTCCTATTAAGATAACCGGAAACGGTTACGCTTTTGATATTTTGAAAGATCTGCAACTATTTCATTTCCTAATCTTAAATGAACATAATTGGTTTAATACGATAAGATATGAATTTATAAAACTGCTATTTAAATATTTTGAAATGCAGGGCCACATAATCAATATGAGTAACCTTGTTATTTTGAGAGGAATTTGAATAATTAATGACATTTCTAAGATCGTTCTTCTGAGTGTAGCCGGAGGTGTCGCTTCAGGTTTGACTTTTGCGAAAAAGACTTTTGGCAATGGGAACAGTTGTGAAGTAGTTCTCCTGTGTGGGTTCGTATGTGTTCCTGAAGATGTCCTTTTTGTGTAAAATACTTCTGGCAATGGGAGCACTTGTAACGTGGATCTCCTATATGGGTTCGGATGTGTTTCTGAAGATTGCTTTGGCTTGAAAAAGACTTCTGGCAATGGGAGCACTCGTAAGGTCGTTCTCCTGTATGAGTTCGGATGTGTTGCTGAAGATTGCTTTGGCTTGAAAAAGTCTTCTGGCAATGGGAACACTTGTAAGGTCGCTCTCCTGTGTGTGTTCGTATGTGTACCGTAAGGGCTTGATTTCTCGTATAAGACTTCTGGCAATATGAACATTTGTGCGGATGTTGAACATCCTTAATGGGGCTTACTCCCTTATGATCAATAGAATCATCATATTGTTGAATATCTTTTTGAGCATAATCGTTGAACTCCTCAATTTTTACTTCGATGTCGAACTGATCGACGTCACAGTCGGTAATATCCAAGTGGTCTTCTTCGAATATGTCATCCTCAATTGGCTCGTTCTTCACTTGACCATGGAACTCATCTCTTCCTGATAGTTCTTTCTCTACCGAATCTTGTCCGATTTCTTCCTTTTTCACTTCATACTGAGCCTGTCTAGTTCCCGTTCCCTCGTAGTCAGATATCTCGCAGATTTCTTCCTTTAGTAGGTCCTGACCTACCTTGAGATCCTTTTCAATCTGGCAGAAAACCCGGTGGCTCGTCTCGTATAGTTGCTTTATCTCATATGCATTTGTCGCATCCTGCAAACAGGGCGTACATATGGTTTTGGGAAAAGGATCGCCTCTAAAAACGCGAAAGCCAGTACACTGGGAAATCATATCCGCAATCGAAACTCTTTTATCTGGGATGCCCTCAAAAATATTTGCCATGGGCTCCGACGTTTCCAGACAAACTCGACAGATTTTCCTGAAATTGCAATATCAAAGACACATTATTTCGAAAGGATATCGAGTATTTTCGCTTACATATCCATGTTATAGGGCTTTATCCTGCGGTGGGATTTATAAAACGTTTGAGTCCTTCATATATTTTTATTGAAAACACAATTGTTTATTTTGGTTTTTTGTTGACCGCAGAATAGTGTGCCCGCTTCTAGCACGTTAAAATATACCACTATGGCTCCGTTCCGACAAACAGTGGCGGACTAAAGACTACATACGATACAATTTGTTTTTTGTAAGATTCTATGAATTTTAGAGGAAATGTATTGATGCAGTCTTGCTAAAAAATAAGCAAATCAAAATGTCTCTTTTATTCAACATAAACTCTCAAAGTGAACATACGATTTGGGTGTTCCCTATACGTTTAAGGCCCCGTTTCCACTACAGCTGCTTTTTGCAATTCCGCTATATGGCCGAAAAGTAACTTTTTCCCTGTGTATAAGGTATAGGAATCTAGTGGTGACAAAAAAGTCGCTTTTTCGTGGTTTGTTGTGTCATTTTACCCAACTACCATCACTGGCAGCTGTTTTTTTTGAACAAATGAAGTTGATTACGCTTACGGAAGAAATATGGAAAAAATTCATGACTTTCTTTATGTTGTTAAACTAATTAACATTTAATATGTACATATTTCGTTTAGCGATCTGTTGAATGAACTGGCTATTACACTTCAGGACGATCATAGCTGAAATCTACTCTGTAGATGCTGCCTGGCGGCCAGCGCCTCCTCCTACGTTACGAACGTCAGTGCGTTGGCGCTCGTCCTTGTCTCTTCCTAGACGCCCCCTTTCTCTCCAGCTTCTTATATGACTATACTTGGGCTTGGCAATAGTCTTCTTCAGCTTGAAAGCGGACAGTCGAGCCCTGTGGACAGAAGTCGTCGGAGGCGGTGCGCCGGGATCCTCTCACTTTTCCCAATATGCCCCAGTCATTTTCTAACGAAACCGGCGGCGGAGCTTGCACAGGAGCCGGGTCGGTGGCGGATACTCGAAGTTGCCCTTCTTCGCCGGGGGCAGGACCTCCTCCACTTACTCCTCCTTGGGCAGAGCATGGTGATGTGCGTCCGTGATCATAAGAGACTTGCATAAGAAGAGAAAGGTTGATGAGTCTGCCTCCGAGTTGGTAGAATCCGCGTCTCCAGGCTAAAAGATTCCAGTGGGCTGCAGTGGTCCCTGCAAGTCTTAGGGCTCCTGTCAAGCGGCTGGCTGGCGGAAATCTTTATTGTTACTTAGCCGCAAATAGAAAATAAAGTCTAGCTCTTTCATTTTTAGTCTTAGTTAACATTTTTTTAATTTGGAATTAAATTTAATTCGATAAGATTTGAATTTATAAAACTGCGATTCAAATATTTTGAAATGCAGGGCCACATAATCAATATGAGTAACCGTGTTATTTTGAGAGGAATTTGAATAATTAATGACATTTCTAAGATCGTTCTTCTGTGTGAACCCGGAGGTGTCGCTTAAGGCTTGACTTATGCGAAAAAGACTTTTGGCAATGGGAACAGTTGTGAAGTCGTTCTCCTGTGTGGGTTCGGATGTGTTCCTGAAGATGTCCTTGTTGTGTAAAATTCTTCTGGCAATGGGAGCACTCGTAAGGTCGTTCTCGTATGGTCGTATGGGTTCGGATGTGTTTCTGAAGATTGCTTTTGCTTGAAAAAGACTTCTGGCAATGGGAGCACTCGTACGGTCGTTCTCCTGTATGGGTTCGGATATGTTGCTGAAGCTTAAATTTTTGTGAAAAGGACTTCTGGCAATGGAAACACTTGTAAGGCCGTTCTCCTGTGTGGGTTCGGATGTGTTCCTGAAGATTGCTTTTGCTTGAAAAAGACTTCTGGCAATGGGAGCACTCGTACGGTCGTTCTCCTGTATGGGTTCGGATGTGGTACTGAAGCTTAGATTTATGTGGAAAGGACTTCTGGCAATGGGAACACTTGTAGGGCCGTTCTCCTGTGTGGGTTAGGATGTGACCCTTAAGGTTTCCGATATGTGAGAAAGACATCTGACAATAGGAACACTTGTAAGGCCGTTCTCCTGTGTGGATTCGGATGTGACACTGCAGAATTGCATCAGTCGAAAAAGCCTTCTTGCAATGGGTACATTTGTGGGGTGGCTCTTTTCCTGTGTGGGTTAGGAGATGTATCCGAAGATGTTCCTTTTGTGTAAAATTCTTGTCACAATGGGAGCACTCGTAAGGCCGTTCTCCTGTGTGGGTACGGATGTGTCGCTGAAGATGTCCTTTTTGTGTAAAATTCTTGTGGCAATGTGAGCACTCGTAAGGTCGTTCTCCTGTATGGGTTCGGATGTGTTTCTCAAGAGTGTCTTTTTGTGGAAAGGCCTTCTGGCAATGGGAACACTTGTGAAGTCGTTCTCCTGTGTGGATTTGGATATGTCGACTAAAAGATCCGATTTGTGAGAAAGACATCTGACAATGGGAACACTTGTATGGTCGTTCACCTGTATGGGTTCGGATGTGTTCCTGAAGATGTCCTTGTTGTGTAAAATTCTTCTGGCAATGGGAGCACTCGTAAGGTCGTTCTCGTATGGTCGTATGGGTTCGGATGTGTTTCTGAAGATTGCTTTTGCTTGAAAAAGACTTCTGGCAATGGGAGCACTCGTACGGTCGTTCTCCTGTATGGGTTCGGATGTGGTACTGAAGCTTAGATTTATGTGGAAAGGACTTCTGGCAATGGGAACACTTGTAGGGCCGTTCTCCTGTGTGGGTTAGGATGTGACCCTTAAGGTTTCCGATATGTGAGAAAGACATCTGACAATAGGAACACTTGTAAGGCCGTTCTCCTGTGTGGATTCGGATGTGACACTGCAGAATTGCATCAGTCGAAAAAGCCTTCTTGCAATGGGTACATTTGTGGGGTGGCTCTTTTCCTGTGTGGGTTAGGAGATGTATCCGAAGATGTTCCTTTTGTGTAAAATTCTTGTCACAATGGGAGCACTCGTAAGGCCGTTCTCCTGTGTGGGTACGGATGTGTCGCTGAAGATGTCCTTTTTGTGTAAAATTCTTGTGGCAATGTGAGCACTCGTAAGGTCGTTCTCCTGTATGGGTTCGGATGTGTTTCTCAAGAGTGTCTTTTTGTGGAAAGGCCTTCTGGCAATGGGAACACTTGTGAAGTCGTTCTCCTGTGTGGGTTCGGATGTGTTCCTGAAGATATCCGTTTTTTGCAAAATTCTTCTTGCAATGGGTACATTTGTAAGGTTTTTCTCCTGTGTGGGTTCGGATGTGTTCCCGAAGATGACTGTTTTGTGTAAAATTCTTTTGGCAATGGGAACACTTGTAAAGTCGTTCTCCTGTGTGGGTTCGGATGTGTAGCTTAAGGCCTCGAATTCTCGAAAAAGACTTCTTGCAATGTGGACACTTGTGTGGATGTTGAATATCTTCAATGGAATGTTCCGTCTTATCCTCGTGATCAGTAATATCCTCATATCCCTGATTATCTTTTTGAGCATATTCGTTGAACTCCTCAGTTTTTACTTGGAAGTCGAATTGATCAACGTCACAGTCGGTAATATCCAAGTGGTCTTCTTCGAATATGTCATCCTCAATTGGCTCGTTCTTCACTTGACCATGGAACTCATCTCTTCCTGATAGTTCTTTCTCTTCCGAATCTTGTCCGATTTCTTCCTTTTTCAGTTCATATTGAGCCTGTCTAGTTCCCGTTCCCTCGTAGTCAGATATTTCGTAGATTTCTTCCTTTAGTAGGTCCTGCCCTTCCTTAAAATCCTTTTCAATCTGGCAGAACACCCGGTGGCTCGTCTCGTATAGTTGTTTTATCTCAAAAGCATTTGTCGCATCCTGCAAACAGGACGAACATATGGTTTTGGGAAACGAATCTCCTCTAGAAACCCGAAAGCCAGTGCACTGGGAAATCATTTCCGCAATCGAAATTCTTATATCTGGGATGCCATCAAAAATATTGGTCATGGGCTCCGACGTTTCCCGACAAACTCGACAGATTTTCCTGAAATTGCAATATCCAAACCACATTATTTCGAAAGGGTTGCGAGTACTCTCGCTTACACATCCATGTTATAGGGCTTTATCCTGCAGTGGGATTTTTAAAGCGTTTGAGTCCACTGAAAACACAATTGTTTATTTTGGTTTTTGATGGCCGCAGAATAGTGTGCACGCTTCTAGCACGTTAAAATATACCATGGCTCGTTCATACAGTGGGGGACTAAAGACTACGTACGATTTTTTTTTTTTTTTAAATCCATGAATTTTAGAGAAGTAATTCAGTCTTGTTTAAAATATAATTATAAT
>VNJZ01010984.1:0-71465 GCA_008042795.1 Drosophila asahinai
AAAAATCGCGCGCGCGATTTTTTTTTTCAAAAAAATTTTTTGCCTGCGGTGCTGCTTTACGTTCTCTCTGACCTAATGATCACAGCAATACTCTTCTATTACCTCATCAAACTGTATGCTCTTTACTATAAAATTCTCCTTATAATTTTTATACTCAAATGTACGTCTTAATATTGAAAAGTCGTTAATTACTACGTATTTTAGGTTGTCAACTTTTCCTTTTATTTATATTTCTCGCATAAATGTATTCAAAGTGTGCAAAATGTCGACATACTCGTATATAGTATTTACGCTAAGCACAATTTAACAAAAATTTTAAACTGCACAGCCCACTGTACCGCGACGATACACATACAGGCGCTTGAATTTTGTGTATTCATCATTTGTCTGTGTGCGTGTTTGCTACACATTTTGTATGGGAATTAGGCAAAACTTTAAAGATTTATTGTGACTAAACTAAGAGCGTCCCCAACATAATTTTTATACCCAAATGTATGTTAAGGCACACCCTATCTATGGTTTTTTTTTTTTAATTTTTTGGAAGGGGCCCGTATAATAGAAAATTACCGAAATTGAAAATAAAACTTATTTTTCAATTTGTAAAATAAAATATTTTTTTTCAATTTCTATATTGGTATATAAATAATAAATAAATAAATAATTTATTATATTTTATAATAAATATTAATAAACTAGTTTTATTTTGAATTTTTTTGTTCATAAATATAAAATTATAATTATTATTTTATATATTATAATCGTTACGGTCATAAACATAACAAAAGTAAGCAAAGCAAGCAGCATTACGCGTAAAGCTGTTTCAATGATTTTACCTACAAATTTTCAAGTCCAAATTCAGCGATAAACTTGCTATACTGCCAGGCAAAATGTTAAAATGCTGCAACAGTAAGAATTATTAGGCTGGGAACCTATAAATATAATAAATACTTATTAAATCAGCCGACTAAGACCTCGAGTCAGCAAAAAGCTCACCTGAAAGTAAAATAAATATGCAACTCAGGGCTAAATGTATGTACCTATAGAAATTATTATGTTTCAAAAACTTTTGCAAAAATTAATCAAAAAATCGATTCACCATTTTTTCCAAGACCCCAACTCCTTGAAAAACAATTTTTACCTTTTTAAATTGCAGATTCTGTAGAATTTTTGGCACATGTTTGTATTCTTTCAACATTTTTCATTTTATTTCTGTTTTCAATTGGTAATTCCTGTGTGAATCCTTGTGCCACCGCTTACTATAGGTGGCCACAATTTTTAGGGAACATGGATTACTCCGATATTATTGCTAAATAAATTTATACACGATTTCTCTTAACTATTAGTACACACAATCGCACACACAGACAGACAAGCATACACGCGCGCACACAGAGGCAGAAATATTTAGTTCTTTCTTGAATTTTTGTCTTTGTTTCATAAAAAAGGTACAAAAATTAGAGATATTTGCACGATATTATACGTACTTAATGCAAAACTAATTATATATAATTGTTTAATGCGACTACAAAAAAAAAGGAGAGGGAACGACGATAAAAAAAAGGTTTTTAAGGTATTTCTCTTTGTTATAAAAAATTGAAATTAAGGTAGAATTAAGGTGATTGTTCGGTGTCTAGAAGAGGGGATGTGGTGGGCTGGGTTTTGCTGAGGTTTTTTTTTTGTCTTACTTTTTAAGGCTAATTAAAAGTTTATACGATCTACGTGTAGATTTTTGCACTTCAAAGCGTATGTACGTGTCCGGGATTTCATTGAACTTGAACGATAAGGATTAAGTTATGACAAACAAAAAAAGACAAAAAAAAGGCCAAACATTTACAAAAACAATATAAAAAAAATTATATACATATAAAAGTGTATGAACTACAGAGATATATATGTATATATGGCGCTGCCTATATACATCATGAAGTACACATGGGAACAAAAGTCTTTATATGGCCAAAAAACCAAAGTCAATCTGTTAATCTCTCTATATACTCTATACGGAAATGGGATTAACTAGAAGGGCACCTAGATCGATCACTACTCATCCTTATTCTTAGTCTTGGCGGCTTGGTGTCGCCTAAAGGCAGGCAGGCGATCCAGTAGAGCCATCAAAATGCTGCCGGGCAGCCTCTGATGCTGATTGATCAGATCCTCAATGGCGGTGGCCACCTAAATCATTAATTCTAATCATTTTTACAATAAATCAATGAAATATTTACGCCTCACCTTAACCTGCAGATCCTGCGCCGTTAGATTCTCGTCGTACGGTATCGGTTTGCCCAAATAAGTGCGAAACTTGACAGGGAATCCGCCATAGATGGGATACACCGGTATGCGCACCTTGTTGTACAATCGCATAAAGAAGTTGCGAAAGATGCCCACCTGACGGAAACCCTCCCTCAGGTTCTGTGTGAAGCAGGGTATGATGGGGGCCTTGGCCTCGATGGCCACCTTGGCGAAACCGACCCGATTGCGCCACAGCAGCTCGTAGTAATGATCCCCGAACTGCGCCTCATAGACCCCGCCCGGTGAGATGGCCAGCAGATTGCCATCTCGCAGAATGCTCACGCACGACTGCACGGTGCCGGGACTGACGTGAAACGCCTCCGAAATGGTACCCCAGCCGGGCAGCTTGAACAGGAACCGATCGCCGATCGTATAGATCAACCGTTCGCGCTGCAACAGCATGCGGGAGTTCAAATAGTACATATCGATGGGTATCGCTCCGTGATAATAAACAATCAACGCCGGACCCTCCTGCGGTATGTTCTCGAGTCCGATTACCTCGTAGCCATGATAGATCCGGGCGTGTGCATCCCAAATGGCGGCCACAATCTTGCGACCAACCCGCCAAAAGTTGCGATCCGTTTGCACAGCTCGCATAATCACTTGCCTATGGAAAAGATTTTTAAAATATATATATGAAAATATAGGAAAGATTAAACAGTTCAAATAATATCTATGGGATAAGGAAAACCCATCTTAAACATATAAATAGCGCCCAAAACTGTCCAGAAAATACATCAATTATTTCTGTACTTGAGACTTGGATTCTGTGGAACTTTAAGTTTGTTAGGTCATTTTCAGGTCTTTGCTAGGCTCCCTAATTAATTGCTAAATGCAAAAGAAAACAGTGCCCACTGATAATTTGTGTTTAAATTTAGTTGGCTGCCATCCGCAGGTGTTATCAGCGGTAAAATTGGTCATGTCTCCCCATGCATATCAAAGAACTTATAAATCAATATACACACAGGCGAGATTCGGGCCTCACCTTGGCAGAAACTGCGTTTAGTGGGGGAACTGATAACAGGGTTCATTCACAAATCTTTTGGCCCCTTGGCGACCAAAACAAAGTCGGAGAGGAAAAAAATAAAAATTTATTAAAAATAAAGAATGAAATTGCTTCCCTTAATCATGAAAAGCTGATTTATCAACATCGAATGGGATCAATGATGCTTAAGGTAAATATAAGCTAGAATTACTCTAAGAAAGATCCTATACATGGGCTAACCTATCGGATAACAGATATTTTTAGCCCAAGTTCCAATAAAAAAACAAGTGGGAAAGATACAGTCGAGTGTGATCGACTGTGAGATACCCGGTACCCAAAGCATTGTGGGTGAAATAAAATAGCACATAAACATGGAAAAAAGAAAATGTTGAGAAATGAGAACAAATGTTGCTAGAAGCATGTTGAGCAACACCCAACAAAGACAAATGTTGCTAGGAACATGTTGAGCAACACGCACTTGCACTCGCAACATCTCCCTCTCTCTCTCTCTCAAGAAGACAAATAAGCATACACAGAATCTTTATTGTTAATAACTGTTCATCATCCGATTTTACTAAAATTTTCTGAAAACGTCCGTAAGTGCCTACTTATTTGATTTATCTATTACCTTTAAGCCGAAAATCACGACTATAGCTTATATAACGTTTTTTTTTTTGTGATTTTCGGGGGCGGAAGTGGGAGTGGCCAAATTTTAAAACAAACTTGATCTGCGTGCAACGGATTTGAATGCTAGCCCTTATAGTCTGAGATCTGTTTACCAACACAGACAGACGGACATTGCAAAATCGACTCGACGGGTGATGCTGATCAAGAATATATATACTTTATGGGGTCGGAGATGCCTCCTTCTGCCTTTTGCATAGATTCTCGGTTGGCACTAACTTATAATACCCTTGTACCCAATGAGTAACGGGTATAATTACTTTAAACAGGGATGGGCACTTAATATCTAGCTAGGAGCCCGGAGCCGACTGACAAGGCATAGCGGTGAGAGTTTTGAGAGCTCAAAGAGCCACTAAGCGTTTAAAGTTTTTATACCCTTGCAGGGTATAATAATGTTGGCCAGAAGTTTGCAACGCAGTGAAGGAAGCATCTCCGACCCTATAAATGTACATATATATTCATGATCAGCATCACGAGCCGAGTCGATTTAGCCATGTCCGTCTGTCTGTCCGTGCTACACAATCTAGTGTCTTATTTTTTTAACTATCTGAATAAAACTTCGCAGATAGTCTTTTTTCTATGGCAGTTACTATATACAGAAACGGCTGGAATCGGACCAGATTGGAAAATTATTGAACAAAAAAATTATAACTTCATAAATTTTTATATATAGCTGCTTTTTACGATTTAAGAATTACGGCTTAAAGTTCATTAAGATCGGACACCTATGTATATCATATGTATATTTTTATATTTATATGAAAATGTTAAGTTAAACATTTAAAATGTAAAATGTGTAAGTAAATGTTATAAAAATATACAAAGTTCGATATTTTTCAATTTTACCAAAATGGATCGACTTTCAATGATCCAATTGCAGACTGAAAGGGTATACAAATTTCGGCTTGCCGAAGCTATCTTCCTTTCTTGTTTTTATTATAATTTAAAAAAATGTCCCTGTAGGTTTAAGAATTTAATTTCTGGTTACTAAGGCACTCTGTATCAAGATCACGAAAAAATAAAATTTATCACCTCCCCTAACAATGGCACTGTCAAGGTTGCTTCTTGGCTTTTTTGTAATTTTCATGCCGTGATAATTGCTAGTCGTTTATCATGAAATTGCAAAATTTTTATTTTATTTATTTTTTTCATAAGGAGAACCACATTTCATATTTATAGCTGCTCCGCTGGCAGCAAAAAGTGTAAGAGTGTATTAAAATGCGCGAAATGCGAGGGATTATATGGGTTGCGGTAGTTCAGTTAATTGCATTCAAAGCCCCCTCCCGACGGCCTTTTATGGATTTATAATTCCTGTGATTACGCCAGTGACCGTGAACTGATAGGCATCCATCCATAAGTAATGCGTATGACGCTATCGCAGCAAAAGTAATAGCAACAACGAAAGCAATATCGAAGGAGGAATGCTTCATGGCGTGTTTTGGTTCTCTGATTTTTTTTTTCATTTCCCCCGCTTATCGAACTGCCCAACGTTTTTTTTTTTCACTCGTACTCGTACTCCCAGACAGCCTCAATCTGTGCACAGCGCAAAAACATTGTGCTTGCCTTCGACTTTTATGTTTATTTACCATCTATTTAATTAGTATTTCATCAAATTAGTACTTAAAATAAGATTCTTAGCTAAAATGAGTAGAGTTAATTCGAAATAAAAGAGTTAAGTTCGACAAATTGTTGTTTCTAAATATTGAATATATTCTCATTAAGGCCATACTTTTTCTCAGTGCACATATTCTCTGGGAACTGCAGAACATCGTTAGCTATTATAGTTAGAGCCATTAGGGCCAATGACTAGTGGCTAGTGCCTGGTGGCGGTAGTAGAGCTTTTCAGTTAATTAGCATGTTCAACCGGTCACGTATTAGAGAGTTTAGGAATATAAAATAAATAAAGGCACACTAGCACGTCTCTGTGTGTGTGTGGATAAAAGGTAGACAAGTAAAAGTTGGCAATGTTGATCACCTGCTGAACAGCCTCTGCCGGCGTCGCAGTCGCTGCCGGCACAGGAGAACTGGCAATTGTTGGTGCAATGGTCAAGTGTTAAGCGTTCTTTCAGAGTTGGTGTGTGTAATCTGTGTTGCTAACTTGGCTACTTTTGGCTAACCATAGCTATCCATAGAATTGTACGAACTCATAGCAGTTAAATAAAAAATTATGCTCAAAATGAAACGGTTTTTCGATCAATTTAAATCGAATCGATTCTATGATTAAATGTTAAGAACAGCAAACCTGTTTTAAATATCAATGTCAAAACCTTCCCAATAATTCCGGTTTATTTTTTATAACCTATTTGTTTAAATTTCGGGACAGTTATTTTACTAATTCAAAATCTAGCTTTTTCCGTTTTATCTGGCTTTTTATTTTGCCACCACTAAGGAGAAGACAGTGCCAAAACAAAAAAGCTGACTCTTCCACTACCCCATCCTTTTTAATTACAGGTGGAGAGCAAGCCGGAGGACGTGGGGGACGGTGAAAGAGGGCGAGAGAGTGAGTGGAGAGAGGGTGACCGAAAAGTGCGCGATCTGCATGAGAGAATTCATTTACAGTTGAATTGGACAAGACACAAAACAGAGTGCAATTACTCCCATTAATTCTTTCCATTTCCCCCCGAACTTTCCGTGTGTTTCCGCTTACCTGTGCAACTTGTAAATGAAGAGAACGAGGAACGAAATGTAGATGAGGGCCACAAAGACCAGTGGCAGCAGAAAGGTGACAATTAGCGGGGTCAAGAAACGATAAAGCCATAGCGAATAATCCAGATCGATGTAGGAGGCTAGAATAGGCACAAAAGAAACAAAATCCCTCGGAATCAATATCAACAAAACTTGCCAAATTTCACAATATTTTACTCACACAACAGACTCTGAAGCGTTTTGAATAGATTCTCCAAAAATTCCATTTTGAAGTGGGGGGGGGGGCTTTTTTCAATATTGCTTCACTCGATTTTTGGACTGTGTTCAGGTTTCATTTGTTATTCTTGGGCACACACAACAACAAAATACAGAAAAAAGAATCGCTTTGGCCTGATTTTCACTTGAAGCTTTACTTTCTTTCCCTCTCTTTTGCGCTTCTTGCTTCAATTCTTGTTGCTTCCTATTTTGTTTTGGTTTTCTTTTTTTTTTGCTTATTTAAATTGGAATTCTGGTGGCTTCTATGTGTAAGTCTGTGTGCCGGGTCGTCGTTGTCGTTGCTGCATTTGTTTCTTTATTTAATGTAATTTTATAATTTTCCACGCTTTGCGTACATTTACTTTATTAGCGAAAACTTCGAATTGGTTCATTGTTATTGCAGTTTGTTGTGGTTGTTCTTATCGGTGCTGAATGTAAACATAAGCGACGCGCGCCACTCGTGAAAAAAGACAACCGCCGCCGTTCACAGTCAGCTACATAGTGCGCGCCGCGTCGTTTCGGTTAATAATACTACGAAGTTATCTTATTGTTGTTCTTTCATTTAACTTTTTTTTTCTTTTTGCTCTTTCGGCCAACATTCTTGGCACCTGGCAACGCCGGCCCAGCTGTTCGCAGGTAAAACTGGCGTTGCCATCTGTTTAGGATGATAGAGATGGAATTTTTAATAATAAACAAAGCAACGAAAATGGGGTTGATTTAAAAGTAAAAATCATGAAATTCTAAATAGAAGAATATGGATTTATGACGCACCTTTGAAGTTCCCCTCTTTCATTTCATCAAACTGGCATCGCTGAAACATTCCCAAAATGCTGATTTGTTTGAAAATTCTCTCTGGTCACACTTTGAGCATTTGTTGACATTTTTTCGGCATTCAAACTAGAGCTGGAACCAGTGAACATTTCATTCTTTATTTTCTTTAGTTTTTTGCATTATTTACAACCGGAATTTTCCCGATAGTCCGCCATGCGTGAGTTTGTTTAACCTGTGCTGCTAGGAATTACAACTATTTAACAATGCTTTGTTTTTGCAGAGAATTTGAAGCTACAAGAGGAAATTAATGCGTTGAAGGCCCTTGGGCAACGCTATGAAAAACAGTTAAAGCTAGCGGGCATCGAGCTGAGCGACTTTTCCGACGATGACATGGCACTCCTTGATAAATGCGTTAACTTTGGTGCACAACTACATATCCACGACTTAAACTTGAACTCTTTGCGTGACTTTTACTGTGCAAGGAAGAAGGATTGCATCGAAAACAAGCTGATCAGGGCACAGCAACAGATAGAGCTGCGGCGTTTAAGGTCGGCCATTGATGAGGCAGCTCGGGATGTAGCCGTGTTGGAGCGGTAATGTTGGAAACGAATGGCATGACTCTGTAATTAAAACTAATCCTGCCATTACAGATCCAAGTCTGCCGCTGAAGAGCGATTGATTCCAGACAACGTCGTCTTGCAGCAAAATAGCCAACAGGTTGCCATCAAACAGGGCTTATTGGACAGACAGAAGGCCTTGGCTATACCGAAAGACTTTAACATTGAAGGCATTATCGAGAAGGTGGATTCGCTGGACAGGCGCTAGTAGAATAAGAACAAATTTATTTAATTGTATTAACTTAGTAATGCAAAATCACTTTACAGTAACATAATACTTTATATATGAAACATTATGTATGTTTTCTTCCCTATTATTGTTTAAAAAATATCTCATTGCTGCTCAATATTTATTCAAAGAATCAGGACCGGTTGTTTCATACCATTTATATATATTAGTCCAATTTTGCATTAATGCCTTTTTTATCGGATATACGTAATTATTTGCGCGCCCAAAAGCACACTTTAAAATCCCAAGAAACCGGTTTCGATTTGTTATCGTTTCGCCGTCAGCTGGCAATAAACGAAAAATAAAATAAAATAAAAACGACAAAAAACCTATAATCAAACAAGCTAAAAAGAAAGGGACAGTGAAATTAAATAAAATACACAATTCTTTTTACACAACACGAGCTACATTTTGATTTACCCAAAATAGGTTAACGCAGAGGCACGCCCTCCGGAAAAGGCACCAATTTAGATTAGCTGCGCGAGGCGTTTATTTTGTGAACAACGGATAAGACTGTTGTGTATCAGCGCCCTAGTATTATTATTATATTATGGTTATAAAAGAAACAAGAGCGGAGCAACAAAGAGACTACCGACTGACCTGTCATTGATTAAGCCCCATTTTGTTTTCTGTTTTCTGTTTATTTTTTTCGGTTTGTTTTTGGAGTCCACAGTTCTCCGTCGTCTGTTGAACCGTTCGGAGCGTAGCCACAATGTGCGTGATATTCTTTTGTGCGGACGCCAAGCCGCTGCCGGGTGGCTACAAGCTAATCCTGGCCTCCAATCGGGACGAGTTCTTTGCACGCGCCACACAAACGGTAGCCAAGTGGGCGAATGCCGGTCATGTCTACGGGGGTGAGTATCCTTGGGAAATAAATGTAATCTGAAAATATATAAATATGCAATTTTGCAGGCATTGATCTTGAGCCTGGCCGGGAGGGCGGCACTTGGCTGGCCATTGGCCATTCCGGCGGCGTCTTCAAGGTGGGCGCCCTGCTCAATCTGACCGGCGAGCCCAAGCCACGCGATGCAGTTGGTAAACCCTCATTTAAACCCCATTCCTCACTAACCACCTCGCTCACATTTGGCCTGACCTAAACAACTTTCACCATGAAATGCGACACAAAAAGAAAAACCACTTTCTTTCTTCTGTTTGAAGCGTACAAAAACATTTTGCAGCCGCATAATCACAACAGCAGCAACTGCAACCCCACCACCAGCTCCTCCACCAGCTCTTCCACCTGCATCTCCTTCTCCAATATCAACAACAACAACAACCACAACTACAGCAATTTGAGTAAGGTTCATCCGAGTAATGAGCATTTCTTACTAGGTCGTGGCATGATCGTTGCGGACTTTGTGACCGAAGTGGACGAGGAGCACAGCATCCTGAGCTACAACCAAAGGCTGCTGAAGGATTGCACCAAATACAGCGCTTTTAATTTTGTGTCCATCGAGATTGGGTGAGTATTATTGCCTTCTCTTTCACAGCAAAGACACACCAACAAAAAATCGTCATAGAAACTATACTATTGTTACATGAATTCTATACTCTTAAGTATTACAAATTTCTTAAAAAGATACTTATTAATTTCATACTACAAAAGTATAAAAATTGTACTAATCTGCGCCAAGACTTGAGAAAAATCACTAATGCGACTGACAGAAATGCACTAAATTCTAGCAAACGCGATATGTTATTGAATTTTCGATGTATAAAAATAATACTTGAAAATACACAATTGAAACTATATTAAGACTATACTTTTGTGTATGCATTTGATATTATGAAGTATTAAATCTATATTAAACTCTTTATAATGCTTGAGTATATTTTTTGTGCAATCGTACGATGACTTTGATCGATTGCGAGTTCGAATGAGCCCATAAATACTTATATTTGTGTGCCACAAGTGCCTGCAATATATTTAAAGATTAAGATAAGGAAGAAAGGTATAGTTGTGTTAAGAGATAATACTGTGTTAATAAATACCAGAGCTCGCCAGGGGGGCTCCCGCTCTATCCGATTCAAAGGAAAATCGAAAGAATCGCTCACTTTATATTTCTTTCCTTTGCGCTCTCACATTTGCTTTCTCGCTTTCTTTTCTACGCTTCGCCTGCAATGTATAAGCAAAGCAGCACCAACAGCTTCTATAAAAGCTATAGATTCCGTTCATCTCTTTCCTTTTGCGCCCCGCATATGCTCTGTCTCGCTCCCTTTTCGAGGCTTCGCCTGCAATGTACAAGCAAGGCAGCACCAACAGCTTCTAGGTTCCGTTCATCTCTTTCCTTTTGCGCTCTCCCATTTGCTCTGTCTCCCTCCCTTTTCGAGGCTTCGCCTGCAATGAACGAGCAAGGCAGCAACAACAGCTTTTAATTTCCGTTCAGTGGCGAAGGATAGTATTTTATTTACTGAACTCTAAGATAGATTACTTAATAATACTTTAATATAATTATTATAATTTTTTTCCCCCTCAGACCATCCCCTTCCCTGCCCGCCCGCGTCCACCTGCTGAGCAATGTGCCGCCCACGCTGGAGGAGTTTCAGAATGGCGAGTGCTATGGCTTTGGCAATAGCCTGCCACACGAACCCTTTGAGAAGGTACGCCACGGCCAGGAGGAGTTCGAGGCTATCGTCAAGGAGCATGGTGGAGCCAGTGTGGACATCCTTAGCTCGCATCTCATGAAGCTGCTGAAGAATACGCACAAATTCTGGCCGGATGCGGAGCTAAGGAGGCGGGCACCCAACTGGGGCGAGGGACTAAGTGCCCTCAATGTTCATATCAAGAGTCATGCCTATGGCAGCCGCACCCACACAGTCATTCTGGTGGATAGCGAGAATAAAATGCATTTTATAGAGGAAACAATGACCAGCGAGGATCCCCAGGACGAATGGAGGAAAACGCACATCATTAAGGAGTTCCAAAGCGGGAACTTAGACTCAAGCTTGCAGTAATTGTAATTGTCTGATAAGCATCAGGACATCAGGAATAATTGTCTAACTAATCTGTATTGTGACTCTGGCATTTGCTAAATATTATTGCATCAATAAATAGTCATAGAAATTTTAATACGCAAACAAGCTTGGGATGACATAAGGTGGAATGTCTCTAAAATGTATATTCTTTCCCTCTTAAACCCTTCTCTTTATATTTTTAATACATCGCTCTTTTATTTGAATTGTTTTCCGTCTCGCATACAGCCATTAAGTATATAATATTTATTTATATATTCATGCAAGGTAACAAAAGGGGAAATAATCATCCAACGTCTCCGCAGAGTCAGTCAGCTTATCTTCTGGTGTATTATCTCTATAGCTTTATGATCCACTCCCCCAGACTTATTTGTATTTTTTGGACACCCGGCCACTGCCACCGTCACCGCCGCCTCCAGTCTCGGCTCCAGCTCCACGTAAAACGCTCTTGAATTTGCGCGAGTTCATTGAACGTTTCCTGTGGACACAAAAAGAAAAATAAAGATAAGTTTAGGACCAGGAACTTGGAAAAGTTATACAACAAACTGATATACATATATAGGTATGATATACAACAATCATATAAGCAAGATGAGTATTAAAATCCAAGTTTTAAAGCTCAGAATTTTTTTAAAAGGGAAGTCTGCCAATGTCAAACCGAATACTTTCGATTGTTAGATGAAAAACACGATTATTTCTAGCTTGTCGATATGTTATCGTGCTAAAATATCAAGAATAACTAATTATCGTTTGAAAACGTATCGGTACTTGAAAGTTTATGGATTTTTAAAGGAGAAAATACATTACTGACGGATTTTGAATAGATTCCTCATATTTCTTATATACATTTTAGTTTTATAATACATTTTTGAGCAATTAGGAAAAAAAAAAAAATTAGTCATATGGACAAGAAAAAATTTCATCATATGGACAACCAAATCTGGTCATATGGACAAAAAACATTGGTTATATTGACCAAAGAAAAATCCGTTACATGGCCAAAAAAAAAATCCGTCATATGGACAAAAAAAAATCTGGTAATATGGCAAAAAAAAAAAAATGGACAACAAATGTTGGATCATGGTAAAAAAAAACGTTGGTTATTTGGGAAAAAAATATGGTCATATGACCAAAAAAAAGTGGTCGTATGGCAAAAAAATCTGGTATTAGCTCACAAAAAAGGGCGGCTATATGGCCAAAAAAAATATGCCACAAAATGTAATCATATGGGCAAAAGAAAAAGTCGTTATATGGCCAAAGAAATATCTGATCATTAAATGAAAATACAAAGAAATCACTTGCCTCTTGTTGAGTGTATTCCTTGTGAGTGGTATGTACGCATAGGGATCCAATTGGCCGCGCTTTTTCATATCGCCCTTGGCCTTTTTGCTGGTAAACTCACTGCCCGCCGTCCGATTGATGGATTTACCCGATTTTCCTGACTTCACGGACATGGCATCCGCATTGGCAGCTCCTCCCAGCTGTCTGTGAATGCCCTTGCCACCGCCAGCACCACCGGTGGTGGCAGTGTAACGACTGCTGGCCGTTGTCTTGCCCGATTTCATGCTCAGCGCATCGGTGGCCTTGCGTTTTCGCTTGGCACCCGCACCGCTCGCTGCCGCTTGCTGCTGGACTTGCTCCTCATCGCTGGAATCCTCCTCCATGCCCCGCTTGGCCTTTGGCTCTTTACCAACGGCGTCACCGTCGTCATCCATTGATTCGTCATCCGAGTCCGAGTCGGAGTCGGCTGCACCCTGGCCGCGCAGAGCCTTGTCGCTGATGATCAGGCGACCATCGTCGGCAGTCTTAAAGCCACCGTTGGGCAGCTGAGGCTTTGCCTTGAGGCTCTTGGTGGTGGCCATCGTTTGGGCCGAGGAACCACTGGCTGGAAATGGGGGATTAGGATTAGTAATCCAGGAGAAAAAGCTGAGTTTAAGCTTACTTAGAACATTGCCAATGGACTTGAGATCGGCCAGATCGACAATCTCGTCGAGATCCTCGCGTATGTAGGTGCTCTTCTTGGTCTGCTTGACATTGTGGCGTTTCTTGCCCGCCCCGCCCTCAGCATCCTCGGCATCCATGTCGTCCTCCGGCAGGTCCGAGTCCGAGTCTGCCAGAATATCATCAATGCTAGGAAGGAACAGAACATATTAAACCCAAAAGGAAGACTTAGAGAACGTCCCTCTTACGTATAGCTCTTTTGTTCCAGATTGCCACCGACCAGTTCCTCATCGGAGCTATCCGCCTGGGCCTCCTCGTTCAGCTTCTTGCGCGTATCCCTGCGCATCTGCTTGCGTATCTTCTTGAGCCTGCGATGGGTTATCTCATCGTCGCCGGGCACGAAGCGGGCGAGCTCCTCCGTTGTGAAGCGCTTGCAGAGTTTCTTCAGGAAATAGCCAATCTGTATGCGACAATAGCGCTTCGTGTCCTTGGTCATGGCGGACAGGGAGCGCATCTAACAGGAGCATAAACTTAATTTAGGGAGAATCTAGGGAATTATTGAAGGGATTAAAACTCACAATCGTCTCCAGATGATTGGCCACCAGGGGTATGGGCATCACCTTGATGTATGTAATCAAAAAGGCAACGGCTGCCTCTGATTGATTGCGCGACTTTTGCACCAGGAACACCGAAACCTGCTGCAGCACAAATTCCAAGGTGGCCACCGTCAGGTGTTGACCCTGCTGCTGGATCACAGCCCGGAATGCCAGGATTGTGTTCGTCACTAGCGACTCATCGCCCGCGAAGCCAGCTGTTAGAATATCCACAAAATCATTGATTTTCCCCGCATCCTGATAGAGTTGGGCAATGAACTTGATTAGCTGCTCGGCCACCGGCTCCTTGCGCGTGCTAAACTCCTTGTAGTTAAGCACCGCCTCGGGTATGGCCTTCATAACCAACTGGTCGTTGTACGCCAGATTGTTCCGGCAATCCAGCAGGGATTTAAGGCAACTGAAAGGGCGTTGGGAGTAGGATATATGGATAGAGGCCAAGATATCAACATTAACTAATTATCGTTTCAAAATGTAACGGAATGTGAAAGCTTATGGATTTTTAACAGACAAAATACATCACAGAGGGATTTTTTTTTATAGATTCCTCATATTTCTTACACACATTTTGTTTTTTGCTCAATTATGGACAACAACAAGTGGGAAATCTACAGTCGAGTGTGACCGACTGTGAGATACCCGGTACCCAAAGCATTGTGGGTAAAATTAAAAAGCCCATGAACATGGAAAAATGAAAATGTTGACTAATGAAGACAAATTTTGCTAAAAAACATGTTGAGCAACATCCAAAAAGGACAAATGTAGCTAGGAACATGTTGAGAAACACCCAAAACAGACAAATGTTGCTAGGAGCATGTTGAGCAAACCCATTGGCACAGAAGAAGAAATATACCCAGAAACTTTATTGTTGATAACTTCCATGTTTATCATCCGATTTTACTCAAACTTTTAGAAAACGTGCGCGAATGCCTATGTATTTTTTTTTACTTAAAACCGCAAATCACGTCTATAGCTTATATAAAGTTTTTATGGTTTATCTGCGTGCAACGGATTAGAATGCTGTCACCAAATTTTGTGGGCTAACTCGTATAGTCCCTGAGATCTGTTTACCAACACGGACAGACGGAGAGGCGGACATGGCTAAATCGACTCGGCTGGTGATGCTGATCAAGAATATATGTACTTTATGGGGTTGGAGATGCCTCCTTCTGCCTGTTACATACATTCTCAGTTGGCACTAACTTATAATACCCTTGCACCCAATGGGTACCGGGTATACAAATTTGCTCTTGTGGGCAAATTAATTTAAATAGCCAAAAAAAAGTACTCATACGGCAAAAAAAAAAAAGGTCATATGGACAAACAAAAAATTGCTAATGGGAAAAGAAATTCTGTTCATGCATAATACCCCTTCAGGCAAGGCTAACCCGAACTTACTATAAACGCGAAGCCTGACAGATGTTGCAGCTGGTGTTGAATGCCTCCAGGAGGATTTGCTGCAGGACCTGGCTGTTCTTTCGCGTAAACTTCTGGCACGACGCCAGCTCCGATGTCATTAGCTCGCGCAGGAGTCTGTAAAGTATTCATTATGTATCAATTTCAATAAAATTCCATTACTTTCCCCTACTCGTAGGTCTTCCTCTGCTGCTTCTTCAGCTTCTGCTCATCCTTGGCTACCAGCTTGGACTTGTCGTTCCTCAGAATCGGCGCCATGTGCTTCTCAAAGTACGCCTCAATGCTGCGACACTTTTGCACCCTCACAATGGCCGCATTTATGTCGAACAGAGCATCGTACTCAAAGCTGGCCACAGCCGTGGCCGCCAACTGCCCCTGGGCGGTCTCGAAGAGCTGCAGCTGAACCTCCGTGGGCGATCGTGATACGTACAAGCGTATAACGTCCAGGGCGCGCTTTCTTTGCTCCGCCTCATACGTGCCACTCGGTTTCTGGGTGTAAATGTTGAAGAGGCGCGGCAGAAAGTTCTTGGCATACATGCCAATCGCCTGATGGCACTCCTTGCTCTGGCTCTCATCGAGCAGCTCCATCAGGCCATCGAAAATGGGTGCCCTGAGTTCGGGGTTCTGTTCGAGGGCAGCCCCCAAAGTGGGAGCCAAGAAACGCAGATATTCGGGGTCCCGGGGCTGGCGACAGAAGCCGGGGAACAGGCCCCACAGCTGGCAGCACAGAAGCTCGTAAATGTGCGACGTGGAGGACGAGGACTTGTCCTGCCACTTTACCTGACAGTCCAAAGCCAGGGGCATGATCTTCTCCTTGAAGAACTGCAGGCTGGCGCCATTGGAGCCCTCGCGGAGCAGCGGCAGCAGCCAGGAACGCTCCAACTGCATGCCGCCCTTGCCATCCGCAAGGGGTATGGCTGTGAGGACCAGTTCCGGCCCCAAAGCCTTGATGGCACTGATCAGCGTGTGCTCGATCTGCAGGCGATGGCTGCTCTGGGTGTCGTAACGCTTGGCTATGGTCAGCAGGGAGGGCGTGAGCTCCTTGCTAGAAAGATAATGGCCTTTAATACCCCCATAGTCTCTCCCTCTCTAATTCAAGCTAGAAACTCACCCAAACTGCTTGCCACACGCCTCAAAGACAATGGAGAAGATCAAGATCACATACTTGGAGATCTCGCCAAAGGGGGCATTGAGTACCTTGTGCATCGACTCAATTATCCTTGCCACACTTGCGCGATTCCGCTGCATAGCCTCCTGCTCCGCCGCGGTGACCAGGGCCACGCAGTCCTGCAGCAACTCCTTGATACAATTCGAGACGCCGACCACCAGCTCCGTGCGATCCGAGAGCCACAAGTCCGTGGTGCACACATCAAAGAGACGCGGCAGCGCCTGCATGCACAGGTCCAGCTGGAGCGTGGCCAAATGGAGGTGACCCTCCTTCAGCACCGTGATCCAGGCGAGCATCTGCCGCACATCGCTCCTATCCGGCCGGTACTCATGGATGGCGGCCAAGAGCTTGGCACACAGTGGGGCACTCAAGTTAGGGCTGCGGCTGAGGAAGAGGGCGTGCAACACCTGGAAGCAGTTGGTGCGAACAAGCACATTGGCCGCTGTCATAATGGACAGCAAGTGCTCGCAAACACTCCGGATATCCTCCGTCCGGAAGCCGGACAGTGTGTCCTTGAGCAGGGCCAGCGTGTATAGCACCGTAGTCTGGGCATTGGCCAGCACCTCGGGCTTGAATTGGGCGAGACAGAACTTGGTCACGCGGCTGCTCGCCGGATGGTGCTTCACCTGGGGCTGCTCCGGCTGCTTCTGCCCATCATCTTCGTCGGCTTTCACCGCTGGTAGCATGAAGCAGCTGCCATGGATAATGGACACCACTGCATGCTGGGCCGCCTTGCGTATCTTGGGCTTGGAGTGAATGCTGAATGCCAGCAGAGCATCAAAATACTGGAACGTGGAGCTATACGTCCATGTGGCATATTCCTGGGCACGCAGCAGCACGGAAAGGCAGCCAATGATCTGGAAATGGATAACGATCTTCTTGTTTCTGACTGAAATTCATGGCTAACTCGACAAGAACTCACATAACGAATGACCGACTGATTGGTGGACTCCACAAATCGCTGGAGCAGGGCCTGCATTGTGGCCGCGGTTTGGGCGAAACGGCGACGCAAAACTGGAGGCGGCACCGACTTAATGCCCATGGAAAGCAACGATACACCGGCCACAATGTCACGCTCCTCCTTGGCCGCCTCGATCTGCTCCATTAGCAGCAGGAAGTACTCTGTGGACGTTTCGCCGCCGCCCTTCTCGCGTATGATTTCGGTGAGGGCGCTGAGAATGGCCAGCATTTCCTTGTGCAGATCGGACGAGGCACGGAAGCCGGTGAGGAGTTTCTTGAAGCTCATGTTGCTGCAGCTGCTGTAGTTGGAGGCGAAGGTCTTGAAGGTCTGCACGGTGCCAGTGGGCGCTGTTCCCGTCCCAGACATTCCCTCGTCGTCGTCGTCGCCGTCATCGTTCAGCTTGAAGCTCATCAGGCTGCCGGCCACATCGTTGACCGTTGTCGTCTCCGCATTGTATGCCTGTCGCTGCTCATGCTTGTGCACCGCCTCCATGGTGAGCCCAGTGGGCGTGGCAGCCGCTAAATAGGGATTACAGACGGGTCACACTCTTCCTTTTCGGCCACAAACCATTCAGAGCTGGTACTCACCCAGACTCAAGTTGGGCTGAAAGAAGCGTGATTTCGCTTTCAGGCGATGCTTCATCTGGTCGGGATTAGAGACGGCCGACTGGCCTTTGCTCCATGTCTTGCCCTTGCCATGGCGCTTCAGTTTCGATCGGAATTTGCCCATGGTCCACGCGAGAAGTGCTCAAAGAAAGTACGAAACAAGTTTGTCCAAAACAATACGGAAATCCAACACGTGCGCGGTTAGAGCTGGGAAATTGCTCGATTGTTATTCCCGTGCGAACGAAGAGTGTTGTTGGGCCCATGCTACAATTATATAAGGTAGTCTCATCAACAGAGGGCAGCTCTCTGGATGTGACTACCGTATATAATTTTATCAAGATTCAGCTGTTTTAAAAAAGAAGAGAAAGAGACAGAAAGATAAGAGAGGAAGAGGATGAGAGTGGAATCTGAATTAATTCTTGATGATTTTTTCTTCTTTTAGATCCCAAAAATCAGCAAATTACTTTTTAAATCGCCCTCAAAGCTGCTTTTTCTGCAGGGCCTAATGATTTTGTAAAATTTTCGTCTGCGAACAATTTTCTTATCTGAGGCCCCAAAAATATACCGGCTGTGATTTTATTCCATGAGAGTTTTGGAAATATTATCCCTAAGTAAGCCATTCGCTTGTTGTGCCACGATTTTATCTAATACTTACAATGTTTTTCATTAAAAAACAACATAACAAAGCAGGCTACTTCCCTTTGAATACAATTTTGTAGCACAGCGGCAATGTGATAATTTCATCGAATTGGCCATAACTTCTCAAATTTGTACTGGATTTGCATATATTTGACCTTAACTCTTTAAGGAGAAAGGTATCTCTAGTTTTGTTCACTCAAAATAATTAAAACCTTTTTTTCTTTTTTTTTAAAGAAAATGAAATCTAGCTATATAAAACATAGCCAAAACTAATGCATGTTTTTTAGCTTTTAGTGCTTATATCTTTATTAATAGAGCTCTGACCATTAAGAGACGTATGTTGTCGGAAAGGTGTTTACATTGGCTTTTGGAATGTACTAATTTGAAATATGTTGGACTTATGGTTTTCAAGATTTTTAGCGTTGTATAATAAAATCTGGTTTTTCGCGAATATCTTCAAAACGGTTCTTTGGATTTTTTTTTAATGAGTTCAACGTGTTCAGCAACTCAAAATTAGGTGGATAAAGTGTAAACTAGTGTAATTTGTATCATGTTTGTAACGGTCGATTGTCGTTTCCTAGCTATCGACTAACACCACCTATCGGCCGGCAAGTGTGTGTCAGCCATCAGCTGTGCTTTGCTGCTTTTGTGTGCGTAAGAGTCAAAAGTCGGGGAAATCTAAAAGTAAATGCAATTATTTTCGCGCAATACAAGGAGGCGCGGGCGTCGGAAAACGAGGCGCGGCGGAAAGTAACGAGGCAGAAAAAGAACCGAGACGGCAGACACATCCGGCAGATCTCCGGCTGAATCGCACCTATAGTAGAAAACGCGAAAAACACAGAGAACGATGACGAGTCGCCAGCGAACGGTGATTATATTTAAATCCGAGTCGGACAGCAGCGATGTTTACGCGGAAACGCTGGAGAAGCACAACTTCAATCCAGTATTTGTGCCCACGCTGAGTTTCGGCTTCAAGAACCTGGAGGAGCTGCGGTCCAAGCTCCAGACGCCGGACAAGTATGCGGGCATTATATTCACCTCGCCGCGCTGCGTGGAGGCTGTGGGGGAGGCCCTGAACCTCGGGGAACTACCGGGCGGATGGAAGCTCTTGCATAACTATGCCGTGGGCGAGGTGACCCACAATCTGGCCCTGAGCACCTTGGACCAGCTATTTACGCACGGCAAACAGACGGGCAATGCGCGAGCTCTCGGCGACTACATCGTGGACACCTTCGATGGATCCCGCGACTTGCCGCTCCTGCTGCCGTGCGGCAACCTCGCCACGGACACGCTTCTCTCCAAGCTGGCGGAGAACGGCTTCTCACTCGACGCCTGCGAGGTGTACGAGACGCGGTGTCATCCCGAGCTGGGCTCAAATGTGGAGCGAGCCCTGGAGACCTATGGCGAGTCCCTGGAGTTCCTTGCCTTCTTTTCGCCGTCGGGCGTCAACTGTGCCCAGGAGTACTTCAAGGCGCACAACCAATCGATGGACAAATGGAAGCTGGTGGCCATCGGGCCGAGTACCAGGCGGGCCCTGGAATCGCAGGGCCTCAAGGTCTACTGCACCGCCGAGCGGCCGACAGTGGAGCATCTGGTGAAGGTACTGCTCAATCCCCAGGACAGCAGAGAACGGCTGGTTAAGGAACGCGAAAGGATGGCGGCCCTGGAGAATTACGATTAAGAGTCTGTAGTCAGGGGAATTATGTCGTTTTCTCAGTACGATTTCTGTACTCTCCTCCAATAATTATAATCCAAAAAGCCAGAATTTAGATGTAAATAAGAGCTACAATCTTGAGATTTGTAGTCTTTTTGGAACTATCAGGGGTTCTATACTATTTGTAGCAAACTTTTAGACGCGTTTTGAATTGATTTTGAAATTCGCAACAATTTCTATGACACCCCTGCATAATTCTACACTAAATTGTATTTATATTCGCAAAAAATAATAGTCCAAATATTCATTGGAATTTATCAACTTAAAATTTATTGCAAATGCTCGTAATTGATGTAGTAAAAATTAATTAGCTCACTGTTTGGAGAGTGCACTGTCTACTATTATTTAAAAACTCGAATTCGAATGCCAAGATAGCAGAATGCCCAAAAACACCGAAAGAAAACTAAAAGACTTAACTAAATTATATATTTTTTTTTCTATTGACCTCCGAACGAGAGTACAAAATTAGCGGGCATCAAATGCCGGGCGACGTTTTCACATTTTCTGTGTGTTTACCATTCGATCAAGCTGAATAAAATTGTTTCTAAATTTAGTCGGTGGTCCTCTTTGTGGGTCAAATGGGAGGGTTGGCGTGGCAGATGATGAAACTAAAGTAAATTAAAGCGATGCTCGCCGTTAAAATCATTAAAATCATTTATATATTTTTAAAAATATATTCTTTTAAGGGATATCTGGGTTTAATTGCCAAAATAATACAAATGATGTTGTTCTTATATGTATTAAATTTATTTTTAGACTAAATATTAACCAGAATATAAATTAAATATGTAAATATTTTTTTTTCCGCATTATCTGCGCTTTCTGTGGGGTAAATTTTTTATTTTTATTTTTTACGAAATGTACGTCCCAAAGACAATAGTCAGAGAAGTGAAATATCAAGGAAGAGGAAGCATTCCCGTTTTAATCCGTTCGATCATATGAATGACCATATATTTCGCATAAAATATCGCTACAACAAGGAAAACCTGCGACGAATTATAGAAATAGTGCGAGACGATCTGGAAATTGAATATTATAAACCTTTAAAAAGAGAGCAAGTTCCAATAGATTTGCCAATTGTATCATCCATCCAACTGTTGGGTGGAACAGAGGCATAAGAAGGTATCATTTTGTACTAGTCGAAGGCCACCGCTGCTAGTGCTCGGTTTATTATTAATAAGTTTAACATTGTATGCTAGACTTAATTTTTTAAATAAATAAATAAATAATATATTTTGTACTTGGGAGATTTTTCATGGTCAATTTCTGTTAGTTCGGCCCCTTCCAAAAAATTAAAAAAAAAAAACATAGATAGGGGGTGCTTCAACGTACATTTGGGTATACAAATTATGTTGGGCACGCTCTTAGTTTAGTCACAATCAATCTTTAAAGTTTAGCCTAATTCCCATACAAAATGCGTAGCAATAATATATAAGGCCGCCCATAATATAAGGGACCTGGATATACGACTGATTGACGAGCATTCGATGCCCTCCGACGCGAAGATGTTTGCCCAATCAAAACTCAAGGATCGGTTCGAACAGAACGAGTTCCGTGGTCGAATTCTACTGGGAAGCGAAACAGTTCGATGTCCTTCCTCCCTCTTCCCGCTATCCTCGCCGTCCACGCCCACAGATTCAACAACCTGTGCCCGCTTTCGCCCACTAACCCCCTCGTCCATGCCCAACCGCGTAAACGTAAATATTTCGTTAGGTTTTTATTATATAACATAGTTAATATATTTATCTGTATAAATTTTTAGCGCGTCGATTTATTATTGGAAAATAATAGCAAAATCATAGAGGAAAGGGTGCCGGTTTGGGGAAGCCCCAAAGTAATTCACGATAAGGTCTACGTAAGTACGCAATTAAATTGTTTAACAATTTTAAAATAGTTGTCCAGCTCAGAATTTTAGCTTTAGGAAAATATTGAATACACTTTTAGAAATAGGATACGATGTGAGGCAAAAACCATAATCATATCTTAAGTTTTCAACTTATTTAAGAAATTCTCCCAAAAATGATCATAACTGATTTGAAGGGATCCATCTAGCTCTCACAAATCAATTTATTGCCATAAAAAGGGCTCAGTATAATCGAATATAATTTCAGTTGCTCAAAATGTATACGGTCTTCGGGACGTTGTCGGTATGGAATAGGTTAACTATTATTAAAACAAATTATAACCTTTTGTGTGTTTCCAGTTCCCATCAATTTTTTGTCTTCCTTGAAGAAGGCGTTAGTGAAGACATTGGTACAAAGGCCACAAAAAACACTAGATAAGATTAAGTTGATTAAGTTAATTTTTTAGTTTTTTAAGTTCATTTTGATCTAACAACATTCAATTTAATATGAAACATGCAATTTGTTTGGCCTTCTGCTCCTTCTCCTTGTGCTCAGTTGGAGGCAAACTTTAAGAGCCAGCGTCGCTCCTCGCTCAGCACGACAAGATCCCGGCAGTGGGCAGTGGGAAATAGCCGCGTGAAGATCCTGGATATTGCCGTCGCTGGTGAAGATCAGGCACCAGTTAAATATATTTATCTAAAAATATTAAATTTCTTATAAAACATGGACCTTCCTTGGCTTCAGAATGGTTGGAAGCCTGCTGCTCGGCCAGTTATTATCATCAGTATCCTATATAGAAGCATGCCATCCGCCTTCTTTGCGCCCTGCTCAAGTTCTTCCTGTTGTCCCAAGAGTCTTGTCCTGTTCATCCACCTGCTCCTCGGCTCCTCGTCTCCTCGGCCTGCTGGAAACCTATAGAAACCATAGAAACATGTTGTCCGCCTGTCCAAACGACTCGAACGACTCGAATTGGCTCAGCCAATCAGATTCTGTTTTTTTTTTTTGGTTTTGATTTGGCGGATTATTAAATTTAATTCAAAATTCAAAACAATGTTAACTAAGATTAAAAATGAAAGAGCTAGACTGTATTTGATATATGCAGCTAAGTAGTAATAAAAATGTTGTTGTTCCGCCAGCCAGCCGTTCGACTGGAGACATTAGACTTGCAGGAACTACTTTTAACTTGGAGACGCGGATTCTACCAACTCGGAGGCAGACGCATCAACCATTCTCTTCTTATTTAAGTCTCTTATGATCACGAATTCACATCACCTTGCCCTGCCCAAAGAGGAGTATGTGGAGGAGGTCCTGCCCCCGGCGGAGAAGGGCAACTTCGAGTATCCGCCCCCGCCACCGACCCGGCTCCTGTGCAGGCACCGCCACCGGTTTCGTTAGAATATGACGAAGAGGCAAATTGGAAGAAGTGAGAGGAGAGCTGTCCGCTTTCCAGCTAAAGAAGTCAATTGCCAATCCCAAGTAGAGACGTACAAGAAGCTGGAGAGAACGGGGGCGTCTAGGAAGAGACGAGGAGGAGCGCCAATGATCTGACGCCCGTAACGTAGGAGGAGACAGTGGCCGCCAGTGAAGCATCTACGTCAGCTAGGATCGTCCTGAAGTGCAATAGTTTAACAACATGAACAAAATCATGAATTTGTCCAATATTTGCTCCGCCAGCGGGTAATTTCATTTGTTTAAAAAAACAGCCTGCTAGTGGTGGTAGTTGGGCAAAATCACACATCGATAGGCAGGAAACGACTGAAATAATCGACACTATCGAACTAAACCACGTCGTAAATCTTCACGTACGTTAATTTAAATTAACTTAAAGTGATTAAATTAAGTGATTAAAACCATTAGCCTTTGGAAGTCTGAGAAAAAAAAAACAACCATGAATTCGACTGAGTGAGTTAATTAATTTTTATTAATACTAATTATATTATATTTAATTAATATAAACTTGATATATAATATATATACTAAATATTTATTAAAAAAAAAAAACAACAAAATTCAAAACAAGTTTTGCATTTACCGTGTTATTTGTGCTATTGAATTTATTAGTTAAGAAATCCTAGTGAGAAAAAAAGATGAAGAAAAATAAATCACAAGTGTTGAGTGCAACATGCAAATAAGATTCAAGGACAAATTGGCAACGAATAGGAGTTTAAAGAGGAGCCTGAACGCTCGTTTTTTTGTGTTTGTGAAGTGAAGACAATTGCAACTGTCAACATTATTACATTAAAAATAATTGAATAAATAATTCAAAGACCTATTTCGATTTTGCATAAATATATTTGTAAATACAAAATAAATAAATCGAATTTATTGAGTTTTGATTTCATTAACATATTTTTTAAATTTAGGGGTAAGACTGGATTTTTTAGGGGGAAATAATGACTATTTAAGATTTTTTAGGGGGAAAGCAAAATTTTCATCTGGCAACGCTGACCTATAGATAAACGCGATGTGATCGATAGTTACTTATCGAGGTTTTTCCACCTCTAGTTTTTGTTTCGTTCGGTTCGCTCTTTTTTTGCGTTTATTTGATTTCGTTTCCTTTGAAAAACACAAAGGACGTTAAAAGCTACAAAAACAAGTCGAATAACAACTAGACTTTTTCGAATTAAACCCAAAGAAACGGAGGAAAAAACGTAAGTTCAAGGAAATTCCAACGCACAAACCGAAAGGCAAAAAAAGCGCAACAAGCCGCACACACATGCCCATAGACACACGCTCTCACACACACACACTACCGCACGCCGGCAAAAGTTAAGCGTTGAACATCTTTTTTTTTATCGCCCGCTTTTTATTCGTGTTTCGTTTTTGACAGCGGCGAACTGACTTTTTTTTTTACGTGTGTGTCGCAAAAAGGAAGAAAACGAGAAATAATTGTTACAAGAATATAAATTCTTAAGCTTTGCTGGCGACAAAAACAACGGCAAGTCGCATGTGTGTGTGCGTGAGTGAGTTTTGCGAATTTCTGCTATTTACTTTGTTCTTCCACTGCATTTCCCTCTATCCTCACTTAATTTCCAGTCGATATTGTTGCTTACATTATGATAAAATAAAAAGAAAATGTTTATGAACAAAAAAATATGAAACAAAAACGAAACGTAAAGAAAGCAAAGGCTGAAATACCGGTATGTGGCGGCATTTATGTGTGTTTGTGAGAGCGAAAGAGAGGCTGGACCGTGAGTCATTAACCGGCATTTAAAAATAAGTTTAAATAAGCATATTTCAAGAAATTAAATATATAAATAATAAATACTGCAAATTAAGGCAGTAATTTACAGAAACCCCCTCGGTCCTATTCTCCCTCTCCCTCCCAAACACACACACACACACACGTGCAGTTGGACGCCAAACCAAAAGTCGGTTATTTAATTTGGCGTAAGAGCGAGACAAAGCTAGTGCTTTTTGAGTGAATTTTTAAATTTTCGGCAGCTGCTCATAAATCACAAATATCGTATGTGTTTGTGTGAGTTAAGCGTGTAAAAATTGCAGCAGCCACTCCAACCACCGTTTTTTCTAAGTTTTCCCTTCCCACCTTTTACCGTTTGTCGTCTTTCCTCTTTCCTTTCGTTTCGTTTCTGCTTTGTGTCTCGTAAGTCGCTTACTTCCGTCTTTGTCAAAAGTATGCTCCATCTCTCTCTTCTATTGCTCATTAGCATGGAGTCGCATTTTCCAGTTGGAACATCGAGCTTCCAGTTGGAAGTGTGTGGCGATGGGTGCGTGACGCGTTATTTTCTTACCAGATAAACGCGATCGGAGATGAGTCTATTCAGAGTCCATTTAGAGGGAAAACGCTAAATAGTTAGCTGTTTCATTTATAATTTAATTTCTGCCATTCATATAAACCTTAAAAGAAACCTTCGGTAGAATTATTCTTGCAAATAATTTATTACGACTTACGGTCAAGACAGTTACTTAAGTTAGACCGAATATTTACATATTTAATATAATTAACTTAACAATTACTAATATTTTCGTTTTTAGTAAAGGAATTTTAGTTATTCTTTCGCAAGTTATACACCATCGCTAGACTGGTATTTATGACCAACCTCATCACTGTCGTCTTTTCTGACGTCCCGTTTTTTAAACGGGTTCGAAGAGCTGTTACAATTTCCAGTTGCTCCCCCTCGTACATATGTACATATGTATATTATTATTTATTATTATTTATCCGAGCATTTTCAGACGCATTTTCAGCCTGTTGATGGCCTGGCCTTTTTTTTGTGATTTGTCATGCATTGTCAGAGTCCCACTATGTATATTATATTTAGAGTGAGTCAGTCGATCTCTCGTCATCTGTTGCACAGTGAAGAAAACGAAATATTCCTAAAATAGGAAAAGAATCAGAATCCGAATTCTTAATCATGTTGGACTTTGCTATTCTCATTCGGACAGAGTTAAAACTTAGTTTTATATTAAAAAATGTTATTAATTTTTCTTATTAATAACATTTTAAAATTGTAATGTTCATAGAACAAGTTTACAAGTCTTTCTTTAAAGTAAATAAAAGGACCATATAGCAATGATATTATTCTCTGTGTGCTTTAGCCCCGCTCTTTATCGGCTTATTGCTGCCCCTCCATTCCACCGCCCCTTTCACACATTCCCCGGCCAATTTGTAACGGTTTTGTGTGGCACTGAGAAAGCGAAAAAGTTGTCAGCTTCTTCACTTCTCAAATGAATGCCGTTTAATAAGCCGAAACAAGTTGCTGGGAATTGATCGAGTCCAACGATCGGCCATTGAAATTTGCATTCACCGTGTGATGATCTGTGGGAATAGTGAAATTTTAAATTAAATAAGTCATTAGTTTAGAAAATGGAAGGATATGAGGTTGTTCTGTTCTGAGTTTTCATTAAGGTAGGATTTTTTGGATCAAGTGAATAATTCTCATACAATAATAGCTTTAGTGTAGAGCGGATATGCCCACGCTGAGTACTTGGGTGCTGTTAAGCCATTCACCCTGACAGCTTTACTATTTTCCAATTTTTATTATCGATAAGATCCTGTTAAACCGATATACCATTGCCATGCGCATTACCGCATCTGGCATAACTAGGCTAGCGCGCGCTTCTTTATCGCACCAACGGAGCACCATTGACGGCGGATGCTGTACGCCTTTTTATTTACACATCTCCCTCGATCTTTTCTTCTCTCTCTCTCTCTTGCTGGCACTGTCTTGTATATATCTTTGCACTTGGACTGGTTATTAGGCCATTCATTATTTGATTTATGGCCTGGAAAATGGTCAGCTACAGGGAAACGTGCCCACTCATCCTCTTTCTTCGCTGCTGCTGGCTCAATTTGCACATTTCTACACATTCGAACAGGTATCCGACTTGACTGAAAACTAATGACCCAGCAAACAATTTTAGGAGATCTCATAAAAATGTGTCTGAAAAGTGTCAAGTTTAAGAGCGTTTTCGGAGCATATTTTGTGCTTTTTTCAGCCAGGGATCATAAAAGGCTCTTTTGTCAGAGCATATTCGGAATAAAACTATGGAATCAGAAAGCAATATGAGCGTTTTTTTACAGTTTCTGAGACTTTTTTTTATAGGAATTTAATGTCATTATGAGTCCGAAAAGAGGGTTTTTGTACCCGGTACCCATAGGGTACAAGGGGTTACTAGTGCCAACCAAGAATGTATGTAAAAGGCAGAATGAGTAATCTCCGACCCTATAAAGTATATATATTCTTGATCAGCATCACCAGCCGATCTAGCCATGTCCGTCTGTCCGTCTGTCCGTCCGTCCGTGTTGGTAAACAGATCTCAGAGACTATACGAGCTAGAGTTACCAAATTTGGTGACAACATTGGAATCTGTTGTACGCAGATTAAGTTTGTTTTAAAAAATTTGGCCATGCCCTATATTCTTCATTTTTGGTTTTAAGTAAATAAAATGGATTAAATTAATAGACTTGTGCGGACGTTTTCTGAAAATTTGAGTACGATCGGATAATAAACATGGGAGATATTAGCAAAAATTTAAGAATTTTAAGACAACCCCTAAGGCACTGCTGTTGCAAGCTGTAGCCGACAGGTGGCGCATTTGAGCTTTGGCCGCGCTATATAATGGCGCCAATTGCAGAAGAAATTACAAAAGAATAGAGCAAAAAATTAGCAATAATAAATTTAATTTTTTGACGCCATGGAATTTTTTGTCATTTAGTTTTTTAGGTCGGGAGCTAATTCGAGCGGCGATTTATTATTAACGTATGTACAATTTTAAATTGCCTTTCACTGAAAAGCACAAACATTTCGGTACCGGGTATCTCACAGTCGAGCACACTCGATCGTGGCTTTCTTACTTGTTTTCTATGAAAACGGTCCCACTTTTTTGCTAATATCTCCCATGTTTATTATCCGATCGTACTCAAATTTTCAGAAAACGTCCGCACAAGTCTATTAATTTAATCCATTTTATTTACTTAAAACCAAAAATGAAGAATATAGGGCATGGCCAAATTTTTTAAAACAAACTTGATCTATTTCCGAGTCCAATCTGACTATTTTCTGACTTACTGTAATCCCTCAGAAAAGGAACCCAGTGGCGCAAATTTGGCTTCGAGAATCGATTACATCTGTCATACATCGAATGCAGTAAGCATTCGAATTCATACTACAACATGCGTTACTTTTCCATAAGCTTGGCCGCCTTTTGTGCTAGTATACCTTCAAAATCGCCGAAGCTTTGATAGGCAGGAAAAACAACGTCCTATTACAGTCCTGTGTTCTAACTGGAGAAACGATTGGTTACGAATGTACCTTCGACGATGCATCTTGTAGAATTAGCACATTCGGTCGTAGCAGGGTTGCGCCACTGGGAACATTCTATAAAGCAATATGAGCGTTTTCGGACACTTCGATTTACTTCATACACAGGTTTGACGTCTATTCGGAAAACGAGGAAGAAAAAAATGTTGTAACCTGCAAAAAACTTTAAAAAGGTGCAAAGGTATATTCTAGAAAGGGCCTAATAAGGAGCCCAACGCGGAGGGGAGTAATGACAGCGAGTCAAGAGAAGAATCGGTGTCCACTCTAAAGGTTGAGGCACAACCAAAAGATGAGACGGTGGAGAAGATTAACACGAGCGAGGATGAGGAAGCCATGACAGCGGATCCGGCATTTGTAAGCTTGAGTGCAGTGACCACCATGACTTGAATGGCAACATGAACGGGAAAACGAAGCAAAACCTCGGGCCAAGCTCATCAACATTATTCAAAAACGTATTGATGGCGTGTCCGAACGAAAATGTTCAAGACACCAGCTGATGCCTTTGTCAATATAAACTTAAATAGAAATCTCATTTCGATAATATAAAATAAATAAACTATGAATTTAAACTTAAGTAGGCGTCTGAAAAGAACCTTTCAGGAGGCGATTGAAGGACCCTTCGAGTGCCAAAAAACTGCCTTTTCTGAGGGGTTTCAGTATTATACTTGGGCAGAAAAGAGGTTCATACAAATAAACGCTCTTTTCTGACTCTTTTCGGTCTCATAATGACTGTGAATTCTTATAAAAAAGTCTTCGGCAAGTGTCCGATTCCGCTCATATTAGTTGCTGGAATGTTCCTTTTCTGAGGGGTTTGAGAATTATATAGAGAGTCAGAAGGGACTCAGAAATAGTCAACATAAAGTGCGACCGTTTTCTCTGACACTATTTTGGGCTCATAATGACTGAAAATGCCCCTAAACGAGAAAGAAAGCTAACTTCGGTAAACCGAAGTTGGTATACCCTTGCAGTCTGCAATTGGATCATTGAAAATCGAACCATTTTAGTAATGTTGAAAAAATATCGAATTTTGTAAATTTTAAATTTTACATGTAGAATTTTACATTTTCATATAAATCGACCGATCGCTTCTATGGCAGCTATATGATATGTTGTCTGATCTTAAAAATATGAAAACCGTAATTCTAGAACCATAAAAAACTTCTATATCTCAAAATTTATAGAAATTCGTTTAAAAACAGAGAAGTTAAAATTTTTTTTTACATTAATTTCGCCATTATTCCTATGGCAGCTATAGGATATAGTAGTCCGATTTCGGCCGTTCCGGCATATATACTGCGTGCTAAAGAAATAAGACTATGCTGAAAATTTCAGCTCGATAGCTCAGAAACTGAGAGACTAGTTCGCGTAGAAACCGACAGACGGACAGACAGACAGACAGACGGATATGGCTAGATCGACTCGGCTGGTGATGCTGATCAAGAATATATACACTTTATGGGGTCGGAGATGCCTCCTTCACTGCGTTGCAAATATCATGGCAAAATTATAATACCCTCTGCAAGGGTATAAAAAGCCTCCGAAAATTATAAAAAAAAATGCTCATATTGTTTGCTGGGGATGTGGTCTACTCGGTTTGCATATCTTCTGAGATGCGCTCACCCAAAAAATGGGGATGAGAAGAGGTCCGAGAATAAAACCAGTTTCAACGGCCAGTGTTGCCATTTTGTGCGAAATTTGCGTGGTGGCTCAGAGGCAGAAGCCTCCTTCCTTCCTCCTCCTCCGGCATCCTCCAGCTTTATTTCTCCATCTTCCTCGTCTCCTTTTCTCCTACCCCAGAGTCTTCGGATAGGATAAACGAGAGAAGAAAGACGAATATGGGGCAGGTAATAAAAAGCTCCAAAACCTTGAGATGGTATCGTGAGGATGTTGGATGGATCAACAAATGAATCATAGAATGAATCAAGCCACGACTTGAGTGACAAACTACACAAATGTATTGCTAACTTATAAATATATAAAGCTTGTAATTAAAACCACTCGGATATCTATCTAGATTTTCGATTAATTTTCTTATAATCCGTTTTGAAATCTAAGGATTCCAACATATAGCAGAAAGTTTTTTAGATAGAGTCGTTTTTAGGTAGAGGCATAACTTTACATTCACATGAAATGTGGTTCTATTCAAACAGCTCTTTTCAAAGGAAACAATGCTTGTAGTTAAAGTAGTAACTTATAACATAATTACTTTAAAATCAGTAAATACAGAAGCTGGTATTATTTATTTATTGGCAATTCAGAAGCTAGTACAGTTTATTTATCGGGAATCCAGAAACTGGTACAGTTTATTTACAGTTTCCTTTTTTAATACAAAGCTAAAATCAGAGATCGACATCGAAGTGTGTGTTCTCCCATCCCCAATGGCACCCACAATGTCTGGCTGTGTTTTTTCTGTTTTCGTTTTTTGTTGTGGGGGAATAGGGAATGGCTTTTGGCCGTGTTTCGGGCAGTGGATTTTTTGACATTGAATACAGAAAATTTGCAGCGAAAACAACACAAAGGCAAAATGCGCGCGAGAGGCACCTTAAAGCGACTGACGTCATGGCTGCGTCTGTTTGCTGCCGCCCCAAGCGTGTTCGTTATATTGTATTTTGTATTTATTTATTCACGAAAAACAGAACGAAACGGCGAACAACCTATGCTATTCGAAGGTACAGTGATCGCTCGAAAAAGAGAGGCAGATGCCGGTAACTCTGCACTGCACTTGATTATTGATAATTTTTGGGAACCAGGTTCTGCTCAAATTACATCGATTTAGGATCTTATTTGAAATTATGGTTTATGGTTTAAAATAAACATAAACATTGTTTTAAAATAAAAGTAAATATATTTTAAGAACGATTTAAATTAAATTTTTGGTCTTTACATGCTGCAATAAAAATAAAGGAACTCCTCGCAAAAAAAAATACAAAACTGGTCGCTGCCTCTCTCAAATTCTTTTGCTCTCTGAAAATTCTCTCGCGTTTTTACTCGGGCGTCGTTTTTTTTTTTTTTTTTTTTTTTTTTTTTGTTATTTATTTTTCTCTTATTTTGGTGCAACAAGTGTGCGGCGTTTTTTTTCTTTACCATTTTTTATGTTAATTAACCAAAACGAGTTGGCGTTGTTGTTTCTGTTTTTCGTGTTTTGTTATGCTTGACTAGTTAAGCGCGTAGAGAGAGGGAGAGAGTAAGAGAGAAAAGAGAGATGATCGTTACATAATAGGGAAAACTTTGCTTTCAAATTGACAAGCGTTGCCACCTGATCGAAAGTAAACCCCACGCCCCTTGTAAAAAAGGGGGGAAAACGGTTTTGAGTTGCTCTCACTCTCTTTTTTTACTCTTAACTATGCATGAAATAAATATATAGACTATTGTCCCATTACACTTTTTACAAAATTCATTTGTCAATGAAAAAATAATTTTTCAATTTTAATCCTAATTTTTAGTCTCAAACCGCGTGACTTGCTTATTCCTCTTCTAAATATTTAAATGTCGCATTATCTCTCTCTCTTCTCATTCCCTCCGTTTGTATGTGTTTCTATGATTGCACTTCCTTTGCTTTTTTGTTTTGTTTGTAAATAAGAGAGAAGCTGAGTGAGATGGCGTGGGATAGAGAGATTAGGTGATGGAAAATCGTAAAAATAAGTAAAAAAGTGGCTTACTGTCGGACTTAAAATTGATGTTTTTGTGTCTCAAGCAAACAAAAACCCTTGATTTGCCAAGTTTCCTATATTTTTGTAATTTAAAATTTCTTAAGTGTTACTCACTCCAGCCCGCCCTTCACCCAATTTTCCGAGATCAGCGACGCGTGAGAAATTAATCAACGCAATGACTCAAAAGAGACTGCACCAACGAATAGGAACCTGGGGAAGGGGGGTGAATGATAAAAGAGTGTGAACGAGAAGAAAATCAACAATTTAGTGGGTCAAACGAAGAATGCAAAAAGTTAACTTACTAGATTAGTAGATCCTGAGATAGGATCTACACGAAATTCGGGCATAATTTTTGGGATGCCGCCTGACATTGGCTTCAGGTATATATTTTTCTTGCCATTATTCGAAAATGAGAAAATTATTCGAATATTATAGAGAATACATTCGGAAATCTTGAAGACATTACGTCTAAAAGATTATAAATTAGTATTTGGGTAATTTAAACAATTTTAATTCAAATTCTATATTTATTTTAAATATTTACGTCATATCGTGTTAGTTTTCAAGCAAGTAACAACGTTTTATCAAATTATTGGAAAGAAAAGGTATTGGAAAGGTATTTCTTAGTCGAAAAACTCCACTTTCTGTGGGGTTCTGGATAGTTTGTTAATTTTTGGTTTTGTGGGTCAAACGAAGAATGCAAAAAGTTAACTTAACTAATCTCAGGATCTACACGAAATTCGGGCATCATTTTTGGGATGCCGCCCGAAATCGGCTTCAGGTATATATTTTTCTTGCCATTATTCGAAAATTAAAAAATGATTCGAATATTATAGAGAATACATTCGGAAATCTTAAAGACATTACGTCTAAAAGTTTATAAATTAGTATTTTGGATATATAAACAATTTGTATTCAAATTCTATATTTATTTTAAATATTTACGTTATATCGTGTTAGTTTTCAAGCAAGTAACAACGTTTTATCAAATTATTGGAAAGACTTAAAGGTATTTCTTAGTCGAAAAACTCCACTTTCTGTGGGGTTCTGGATAGTTGGTTAATTTTTATTGCCGGCGACCTCCAGACGATCCCCATTTTTTCCTCGGCTCGCTGCGTACTCCATTTAACCATTTTTCGTATCTTATCTCTCTCTCGTTTTTTTCTTCTTCACTTGCACAACACTTTGCGTGGGCTTTTACTTTTCATCTTCGCTGCTGCTTTTTTGTGTGTTTGTTTAAGTGCTTTTAAAAGTGAAAGAGCGCAGCGCTCAACAGAAATTATAATAAAAAAGCAACCGAGGAGTTGTTGCTGGGCTCTTTTGTTGAAATCGCGGTCTGGGACAAGATTCTGGAATGTTTTTTGTTCACAGCATTTATCATTGTTGATCATTTAATGATTTTTTGGTGAGAGTGAATGAGTATTCTAAGCATTTAAAATTATTTAGGGTTTGGGTATAAAACCTGATTTTTAAAAGTGTTTTATTCATTATTAATATATATTATACTCTTAATACTTTGGTATCAAAAGTCAACATCTCTCTCCTACTTTTCACCCTCGATCCCAATTAATTGCATTTTATTTCGCTTAAGTTTTTCTCCTTTTTTGTATTTATTGTTGGCGTTTGCTTACGCGCCAACTCAAATGATAACACGGATATATGTATGTATTTGTTTGTGTAGTTTTTGTTGCTTATTTTGTTTTATCAATTTTCAAATTGATAAACTATTTTTTTTTTTTTTGTGTCAAGCATTTTTCGCATTTCAGAGATCACGTAATGTTCTAATTTTGGTTCTGTGAGCATTTGCTGATATCCCAGAAAAAAAAATGGAGAGTATGACGACATTGGGGGATTTTGCTTAGACTTTGTAATTAATAACTGCAGTTTACTGTTTTTAGAGTAGGTATACATTTTCCCTAGTTCATATTAGTATTTATTTTTACTTGCTTATAGTTTTATTCCAACACTTCTCCTTGTATTTTACCCAACTTTCCACACCTTGCCATCTTGCTACATATTTTGCCTTGCTTAAAGGCTTAAAGTGTGAAGTGTAAAGTGAGAAGTCACTCCCGGGATTCACTGTACTTGGCTAAGCCCTCGGTGTGCGACGTTATTGACGAAATGCTCATATCGCACTTTGGGCTATACAACATGTACGTACTTATGTTGGAATGTTCGGCCCAAGGTCTTGACTCTCTTGATATCAGTTGCAAAGTTCTCGACAATTCGAGGCGGCGTTGTTCCCTCTGGAAAGAAGATGTTTGCCAATTTCTTACTAATGCTATTTATACTTCCATTTCCGTTTGTATATTGCGTGGTATCAGCTTACTAAATCTTGGAAGTAACCCGCAGTTGCTAAACAATGCAACTAGCAACACCTGTTGTTTAACTGACCCGATTTGCTGGCAGGTATTATCAATTGCATTTCAGTTCTTAGAACACAAGTAAAAAGATGTATTATTTGATACTAGATTAGCCGCATGAGTTTCTTATAAATATGTTTAGAACAAGAAAGTTATGATCGCTTAGGAGATATAAGCTATAGCTGAGACTAGTTTGCATAGCTAGATCGACGCGTCTGGTGATGTTGATTAATAGTATGGTGTGAGAGAAGGCTCCTTCCCAGCTTTGCGAATATAAACCAATATTAAAATTCAATTCGTTAAATGGCGGTCCAATATGCATTACTACTGAGTTTTTAATGGGTAACCAATAAAACCACATGAGCGCTGGTTTGGTTGGTGTGAGGGTACGTGTGATATTATTTCCTGTGCTATATTTAAGCTCCACTCCATACTTCACTATCTGACTCTTCTCTCAGTGGGCATACCCCGGTAATCTTGGAGTTTGTGGGGTATATTGGGGCCTTGTGCGCTTTAAAGTAGACAGGGGTTCTTCTTTCTGAGTATTGATATTAATCTAATCGTTGAAACAAATTTATGAATTAAGAAGGGAATTTTCTCAGAGGCCAGGGATATATTAAGTTCGTAAATTTAGACAGACGGATCTATCTGCATCCAAAATGATGTATCCATATCGGGAACTATAACAGATGAATATATTAAATTTGGTATGAAGACTCCTTTGATGAGGATTTGTATTTGTAGTGTGTTTTATAAGGATTTCCTTTTTTATATAGAGTTTCATAGCAAACTCTTAAAACTAGAATCCTTTCCTGGCCAAAAGCCACAGTAGCTATGGCCGAATCCTCCTGTAGCCTAAGTTTAAAACTTTTGCCTACAACCTATAATAAATAAAATAGGATCCTTTCCTTCTTTTCAAGAAGTATCTTGAAGTTGGGTCCCGCGAAACTACCGTTCTCGCTTGTTTGTTGTTGCAATGTTATTATAAAATTTTGCTTAACTTGCTTACGCGGACAGAGTGAGTTAGTGAGAGGGAGCGAACAAAGTAGGCTCCAAGTCAAGCGCCTTCTTCCGCGCGCTCTTTCCATCCGTTCTCTCATCCCATTCTCTCCAAAGCACAGTGTGTCAAAGTGATTGAAAAGATCACATAAAAACCTGTTGCTAAAGTATACTTAATAAAGTTTCTTAAATAAAACGGCAACCTACATACATTTTATTTATTGCAATTTGTATGCCCCCTATATCAGTTTATTTTTGACCACTGTGCACTTCTTTGTGCTCTCTCTCAGTGCAAAGCGCCAAAGCAGCAGCAGCGGAGCCGCCGGCAGCGGCAGCGACTCAGTAGCTCAGCTCGACTGCAAAAAAATAGAGACAGTCGCGACGGCGCGCTCGTTTCAAGCAGACGTAATTTGTTCTCTGTCTCCGATACCGATATAACGATATTCCGATACCGCTTCCGATACCGTTGTGTGTGTGTGGTTATGCTCTTGTTGTTATTGTTATTACTGTGACTTGCACTCTCTTTTTCTCTCTCCTGGTCGCTCCCCGCAGTTTTCGACACTTTTTTTTCGTGTGTTCTTTAGTGCTGATCCAAGAAGAAGAAGAAGCAGAAGAAGAAGCGGCTGCAACAAAAACAATAAACTGCGGTTGGTATTTTACCATTTTTATTTAAAGTCTTTTCTTCTACTTAACTTAAGCGCACCTGACTGCAGGTGTGTTGGTGTGTGTGTGCCCAGCTGTGCGTGAGTGTGAGTGCGATGAGTGAGTGAGTGTGTACTATAGTGTGAGTGGACAGAGGTGGACAGTCAACGGCTTTTCTAAATTGACATACTTTCTAAAAAGCAGCAACAAAACGCCAGAGAAACAGCAAAATCTCTGACCAGCAAGTACAGTGATGCCTCGCAAAAACATATACAAATTTCTTTGTTAATGAAAAAACGATTAATAATTTAAAACCATAAAGAAATAAAATATTATGGCATTAAACAAATACAGGCAGATAATGACTTAATAAAAAAAATTACTTAATTACCTAGTTGGTAATATTTTCCCTTTTTTAAATGAATTTTTTCGCAAAACCGTCTCGTCGGAATAATCACTGTGATGTCAGTGCCACACACACAGCGGCGGCCGCAGTTTGCGGCGCCCTGGTCATAAAACAAGTTGAAAGACAGGTGGACGGCAGTGGAAATGGCCAAAACCATGACCAAAACTAACTGAAACTAACTGGAAAGTGCAGTCTTCTATCTACCGCTATTTGCTGCGATGGCGACTTAAAATTTAAAAATCGGCAGGAAAAAGATCCAGACAGCAGCAGCAGCCCAGAGATAGCCGACTTTTTATGGACTTGAATGCAATCCATGCCAAATTAGTCGGGGTCCACACACTTCCTCTTGCATAAGTTTTTACCCAGAAATAGTAGTCGGATATGTCCAAATGGCTTGGTGGTTTTAGGGGAATCAATTATGATAATTGGGGAAAACGTATATTTATGAAACTTACTAGGTGCTTTTTAATATTTATTCGAATTTGAGACAATTAAAAATTAATTTTTTGTACAACAGTCCTAAAATATGTTACAACCTTTGAACTTATTACATTATAGCCAAAATGTGTAGCCTTTAAAATCAAATAAATCACTTATGTATTTTTTTTTTTTTATTGAAGTTGTTAAACATTTTATGTCAATTTACAACATATGACCTTAAACTTCATTATAATAGGTCTATTATGTTCTAACATTTTTGTAACTCTACTAAAGTCCGCAATTTAAGTTTGAACCTATGGAATTCCTATGTCAAATACTTTAAAAATAAAAAGGTTAAAATATTTTCTGCTTTATAACAGACAGCCTTTAAATTGGCTCAACGTTTTTTTTATTTTTATCCTAAGGCTATAAAAATCTTAATTATGATGACTCGAGTGAGTTTTTTTTATGGTGCTGAAAGGTGGGCAGGAAAGGGGAGGGAATGGCATGCGATCGCTTAGTTATTCTCTGCTGCTGCGCTGCGACTGCGCGCGTGTCTCAATGCATTTAAATTCGCTGTTTAATTTCTCAAATAAAAGAGTGTAGTGCATATTAACGTAAGTTTTCATCATTTCATTGCATAGCCATATTTTATACCCTTGCAGAGGGAATTATAATTTTCCCATGATATTTGCAACGCAGTGAAGGAGGCATCTCCGACCCCATAGAGTATATATATTTTTGATCAGCATCACCAGCCGAGTCGATCTAGCCATGTCCGTCTGTCTGTCCGTTTTTATGTATATTTGTCTGTCCGTTTGTCTGTCCGTTTGTCTGTCCGTCTGTCTGTCCGTCTGTCGGTTTCTACGCGAACTAGTCTCTCAGTTTCTGAGCTATCGGGCTGAAATTTTTAGCATAATCATATTTCTTTAGCACGCAGTAAAGAACGGCCGATCGGTCGGAACGGCCGAAATCGGACCACTATATCCTATAGCTGCCATAGGAATGATGGCGAAATTAATGTAATGTAAATTCTTACTTCTCTGTTTTTCAACGTATTTCTATAAATTTCAAGATATAGCAGTTTTTTACGGTTTTAATTTCATTAAGATCAGACAACTAAATCATATAGCTGCCATAGAAGCGATCGGTCGATTTATATGAAAATGTAAAATTCTACATGTAAAATGTAGAATGTACAACATTTACAAAATTCGATATTTTTTCAATTGAATATCGATCCATTTTGGTAATGTCGAAAATATATCGAATTTTGTAAATGTTGTAAATTCTACATGTAAAATGTAAAAGTATCGATTTTCAATGATTCAATTGCAGAATGCAAAGGTATACAAACTTTTGTTTACCGAAGTTAGCTTTCTTTCTTGTTGTTGTATTTCTTTCTATCCGTTGCTTTTGCTTTCTTCTGCAATTGCCTTTGGAAATGTGTAAGTGAGTCTGTGTAAATATTAATTAATTGTTTTATTAGGTGCATAAGCTTACTTTTATCTATATATATACACCTTGAAGCCGACCGCGTGTTTTGTAAGAAATGAGATACAGAAATCGTTTAGAGGGTGTTGGGAGCTAAAACTTTTATAAATTTCATTAATTCATTAAATTAAATTAAAAACTTGGACATATGGGCTTTCCTTTTTTGAAACTTATTTTTAAAGCTATTTAATCTTAAATACAGCTATTTATAATGACAAGTTACCATGGAAATACTTAGCTCAAAATGTTACAAAACTCGTTTATGAAAGAAAAAAACACCTGAAATCCAAAGGCCACCTGTTGAGTGATCATGGTATTTTTGTGAGCCAGAGGAAAGTGGCTTGGTAGTGGGCGGTGGGCGGGTGAAGAAGGGGGGCTGATGTAGAGGGTGAAAGAGAAGGCGAGATCATTGGCCGCATTGCTAAAAAATTCCGCAGCTTTCTTTTGTTGTGTCTCTCAGCCTCCAAAAGTTGTTAATTTTGTAGCCGCACCCAGGTAAAAAAAAAACTAAATGGGAGACGACTCAACCTGTGAAGGTCAGTTAACATCGCTCTCTCTCTCTCTCTCTCTCTCTCTCTCTCTCTCTCAACTTAGAGAAGAGTTCTAAAAACAATTCGATGACGCTTCATTGATTTTCAAAAACTTCAACTCATTTACATAAAATTCCCCTTTCCACCAATGTGACTAAAAACAACAATTCCCGTTTGTAGTTGCCTTCATTAGTGATGTCATTAGCACAAAATTCCATGCTGAAAATGAGAAAAAGTTCGGGAGTACGAAATTAACAAAAAAAAGAATTAACAGGTTGATTTACTCTTTAAATATTTGCTGGGTGTGAGGGTTGAGTAATTTATTCAGTAACAATACAAGCTTCTTGATTTATTGATAGGGTTTGTTACAAACTCGTTAAGTTGAGTAATTTATTAGCATTAATTACAAATATTTATGGAAATCCCATATAAGCCTAAATATTATTTCTAATTAACTTTTTAGAAATGCATTTTTTTAACTGATTAAAAATATGCATGCTTTGGATTTTAGTCCAAATATCTTTATCTGTAACTTTATTTGTCGATATAATCTGTAATCCTACCTATATTTACTAAAATCCCTGAATTAAGAACCCATTTTTGATGTACCTTTTATAGGAATTTGTGATCTCAAAGATTTGGCCTCTAGTATAAGTTCTTCAAGTAAAAACATCTTAGAATCATAAAATCCCAATATTTCAGCTCTTAAGACTCCCGATCTCTATATGGAATATCTCTGATACCATCTACAGGGTAGCCACCGCCTCTTAACCACATTTATTAGCTTGTTTTCACTTTGTTCTTTTCGCTGTTCACAAAATGCAGACGAAAGCTTTTGAGTACATACACACACACACACCGAAATCCGTAAGACAAGCTTAGGCAGCATCAACTTTTTTTTGCCTTTTGCTGCTGTTGCGCCTCTTCTTCTTCGTCTTTTGTTTTTCTCTCTTTTTAGCTTTTTCTCTTTTATTTTTTGAATACTTCAATTACACAAATCTTAGTGTATGTGTGTGTGTTTTGTCTGGTTTTTGAGAGTGTTGTGTGATATGAGCACGTTTCCAAGTATTGCGAAGGTGAGCGAGGAAGAGGCGTGGCAGGGGCTAAGGGGGCGCTTAACTGAAAGATCGCCAGACACATTGCACTTAAGCTGGAAGTTAAACGACGACGTCGACAGCGTCAGAGACAGCGAGACTGGCAGAGCCAGTCAAAGTGGCAGCGTCAAAGTTCAAGGTGTACAAAATGTAAAAAAAATACAAAAAAACAACAATAAATCTCCCATGAGAGTGCACAGGGAAAAATGCTACAGTGATTCCTATATAACCTTAGTAACATATAATTTTATATTAATACATAGATCAATAATAATATCTTCTAAAAGATACAGCTACATCGAGTCAAGTACTGATCTTTATAGCTAAAAAGTTGTCAAAGAATTGAGAGGATTTCCTTAAATGAACCAACTTCCAAGTTCCCTAACTACATATATTTTTTTTCCACTGTGTGTGCTTGTGTTATCGACGATAATAACTTTATGTGCTGCTCTGCTGCCTTATTTAAAATTGTTCAATACCTGAGCTCATCATCGGCGAGATCTTATTGTGAGTGAACCTCATCATCACCATCACCGTCGTCGGACGTCATTATCATTATCATTGACGACGACTGGCAGCGCACATTTAAAAATAGTCAATTATTAATTGAAGAAATGACTAATTGTGCAATTGATGTTTGCTTTGCTCTCTGATTTGTTGTTGCCTTGCTATTACTTTATTTTTCTCTTTAACAACCAAGGCTTTTGCGATTGTGTGACTCAGGTGTCAGAGATGGTGTCAAGATTTTACCAAGAAAACGTCAAACCTATTAGGGGACTATATTTAAAGGTGAAGCTGATGAATTCAAATGAATAACATATAATTATATTTGGTATATTTAAACATAAACATAAAATATAGTTGACTTGTATAATTACATTCTTATTTATAAATAACATTTAGACGGGCCTAAGGATAATATATATATATTTTTTTTTATAATTTTAGCTGTAATGACCACAAGGTTCTTTTACAGATATTACATGCTACTATCAGATGATGATTATCCAACAACGGATGAGCGGCAATTAATCAACACTTCCGCTCTTGCTAAGCCTTCACAACACTGCTGACCGCTTACCTGCATTGTCACCTGAGTGTTAGTGTTAGTGTGTGTGTGATTACCTTGTCATTGAGCTATCTCAGTCTCACTTACCTCCCCTCACACCTCCTGCTGCCCCGCTGTTTTTATCGAAATGTAATCATCTCCAGCGGAGACTTTGAAAACAAAAAATTAAAAAAAAAAAAAAAAAATAGTTGCCATGGCTGTTTGTTTTACTTTTTATACCCGGTACCCATAGGGTACAAGGGTATTATAAGTTAGTGCCAACCGAGAATGTATGTAACAGGCAGAAGGAGGCATCTCCGGCTCGATAAAGTATATATATTCTTGATCAGCATCACCAGCCGAGTCGATTTTGCCATGTCCACCTGTCCGTCCGTGTGAAACAACGGATCTCAGAGACTATAAGAGCTAGAGTTACTAAATTTGGTGACAGCATTGGAATCTGTTGCACGCAGATCAAGTTTGTTTTAAAATTTGGCCACGCCCGCTTGCGCCCTCAAAATCATAAAAAACGTTAAACAAGCTATACTTGTTATTTTCGGGTTAAAGTTGATAAATACAATGAATGAATAAAATAGAGCGGACGTTTCCTGAAAATTTCAGTAAAATCGGATGATAAACATGGGAGATATTAGCAATAAGGTTAGAATTTTAACACACCGCCCTAAGGCACTGCTGTTGCAAGCTGTAGCCGACAGGCGGCGCATTCGAGCCTTGGCCGTGCGATATAATGGCGCCAACTGCAGAAGAAATGACAAAAGAATATAGCAAGAAATGACAAAAAATAACTATTCATTTTTTGACGCCGATCAAGCGGGTTTTATGTGTTCCTATAAAATGTATTATTCATATTTAAGTATGACATTAAATTGTTTAGGTCGGGAGCTAATTTTGAGAGGCGATTTATGTTAAGAAGTATCGAAGTAGACTATTATAATGTATGTACAATTTTAAATTGCCTTTTAGTGTGAAGCGCAAACGTTTAGGTACCGGGTATCTCACAGTCGAGCACAGTCGACTGTAGCTTTCTTACTTGTTAATGTTGTTTTAATGGCAGCTGTGTGTTAGTTGTTCATTTGTATATCTAGCCTTTTCGAGTGCGGTGCTGGGATGTGTGTGTGTTTGCACATTTTCATTAACGCTTATTTGTTGATGACTTTTGTCATGTTGTTTGTGTTGTTGGATTTTCTCCTTCGTGCCTTGCTGCCTGTCGTCTGCATGCCAATAAATCAATCAAAATAAAATTGGTCAACGGGGGAAAATTGGTTAAAGCTATAATAATAAAGTTGTTGCTAAGAGATCATCTAAAATTCCCAAGTGCGAATTCATGAATCAGTCGAATTTGCATATATTATCTAAAGTAAACCGAAAACATCAGTCGGCGATTAAACTGTGTGTGATTCATTTCTTAAATATATTAAATTTTCAACCTAACGAGGTCTCCTGCTATCGCAAAAAGCAGATGTGGAACTGACTGAATCCTGATTAAAAATTCTATGCAGTTATCAGAACAACAGGTATATTCCGTACTCCGTATTCCGAATTCCGTATTTAATCCCCCAATTGGGGACTCACTCATATTGTCGGTCGGCAAAACTAATAAAGCCAAGCCAACACAGCACAACAATTGAAGTTGGGGCCGCCTGCACATTAACGTATGCATAACCTCAAAACCCAATGTCACGCATATTATTTACTCTTTCAGCCTTAGTCTCTCTCGCTATCTCTCGTATCTATCTCCATCTCTATCGCTATTGTTCACAATATTTGCACGAGCCCCAGAGCCAAGCCAAGTCGAAATGAACTCAAATAAAAATGAAATTAGCTAACAAGACGAGCCGTCAGTCATAAATAAGTTGCAAATAATATGCGCACGATGGACATAAAAATAAATAGTGCCAGATGGAGGAGCGAGCTCTATTAGTGAGTTGCATCACACCACACAGTGCATGCAAATTGTCTGCGTTTCATAACCACACACACACATACACACTCAAGCTTTGGCTGCGACAAAAGTAAAAAGATAAAAATGTAAAAATTAAGACCCCTCTCATCCATTTATTTGACAATTGCCGTTCGCTTTGTCTTTTGGAATAATTGTCGAACTGAAAACGAAAGCATTAGCCACGGCAAACAGTCGTAAATAAGCCCAGGGCAACAGGCAACAAGTGGGCGCAGTTTTTGGCCCAATAAATATGTAAGCGACAACGGGGCGGATGAGTAACGTGTGTGTTTACATACTCGAGTGGTGACTGTACTCGGTTTTCGGGTACATATTTGTACCAGTACCTGTGTACCCCCAGTGAAGAATATTAGCTTAATAATCTCTGAACATTGTGTTGTGTTGCCAGGTAACTGGTTTTTATTTTTATTATTGGGAGTTGGTTTGCTTTCTGACTAGTAGTTTCGGAATTTAGCGGTGAATAATATGGCAATTGAAGCTTGTGTAATGTCTAGTGTTTATTGGTTTTGTTATCGGATAATAATGTTGTATATTTTTCAACATTGTTAGGATACTTTTATTGTTGAAAGTGGTTACTTTGTATTTGTTTCAGTTGATGTGTATTTTATGTAAACGTAAACATTTATATTGTCATTAAAACAAATTAGAGTATTGTTAAACACTATTCAAATCTTTACAAAACATCTTACACATATCAGTGTTTAATGTTTAAAGCAAAAGATATAGAACCCTTTAGTTTTCTGTAAATTACTAATATCATTGTTATTATGTTCTTAAATTATTTTTCTCTTGAAATTCAGATAAAGTAGTTGAAAAAAGCATAAATAACTTAACCTAAATAACTTTGGTTTAGGAAAATTCGGAATTAATATATTTCAGAAGTTAAGTGCTAGAAACGTGTTGGAAACTCATTTAGATTGAAAGAAATTATGATACTATGACATTTTTTCGTTCAACAACCCCAATAAATGGTATCATAAGATATGTTTGTAGGTGGCATGTGCGCCAAATAATTTCTCGTTGATAGGTTGCTTGGTGTGTTGTCTTATCCTGTCTCTGAAATCTCATTATACCCTTGCAGAGGGTATTAAAATTTTGCGTTGATATTTGCAACGCACTGAAGGAGGCATCTCCGACACCATAAAGTATATATATTCTTGATCAGCATCACCAGCCCAGTCGATCTAGCCATGTCCGTCTGTCTGTCCGTCTGTCTGTCCGTTTGTCTGTCTGTCTGTCGGTTTCTACGCGAACTAATCTCTCAGTTTCTGAGTTATCGAGCTGAAATTTTCAGCATAGTCTTATTTTTTTAGCAAGCAGCATATATATGTATATATGACCCCTATATCCTATAGCTGCCATAGGAATGATGGCGAAATAAATGTAAAAAAGATTTTAACTTCTCTGTTTTAAAACGTATTTCTTTAAATTTCGAGATATAGCGGTTTTTTACGGTTTTAGAATTACGGTTTTAATTTTATTAAGATCGAACAACTATATCATATAGCTGCCATAGAAGCGATCGGTTTATTTACATGAAAATGTAAAATTCTACATGTAAAAAGTAAAATTTACAAATTCGATATTTTTTTTTTAACATTACTAAAATGAATCGATTTTCAATGATCCAATTGCAGACTGCAAGGGTATACCAACTTCGGTTTACCGAAGTAAGCTTTCTTTCTTGTTTTTTATTCACTTACTCTATTGGCAGCACCGATTTTGATGCTTTTTTGTTTTACCTTGTGTTGCAGTGTTAATGACAAACAAGATGTACCCTAAACGTACATAGTTTTATCAGAGACTTGTTACCGTTTTTGGTTTGCTTCGTTATTTGCCAATTTGTAATTGTTTTTTTCCCCCTCTGTTGTATGTTGTTCCTATAGCTTTTGTTGTCTAGACTGCTTTTTTTTGTTCTTCGGTGAGGCATATAAAATATTTTTAGGCCAATTGCCATTGCCCTGAGTTTTTGTGTGTATATAAAGTTAGATAAGATATGCACATGATTTCATTGTAAACGTTGTTGCTTGCTATTTGTTGTTGGTGTCACGGCTGCGAGCGGAAGTGACAGCGGTGACAACATTAACTTGATTTTATTACCATTTTAACCACTTTTCTTCTACGTGTTGAGCCAAACTAAACCACAATTCGTGCACTTTGAGTTTGATGGCCTGTTAACCAATATTTCTTCGATCTGACACAAATCACGTACTGCAGTTGGAGAAGTGGATGAAAGTCAAATAAAATGGAATAAAAAGGGGTTAATGATCGGAAATGTAGGATGTTTGGTTGGGTTTTATTATAAATAATTTATTTTAAAAAAATGATTACTCTTTCCTTTTTTTTTTGTTTAATTTTAAGCTTTGTAAAAATTTCCCAATTGCAATTATAATTTGTAGCTCCATTATGTGACAACAAAACTAACAATAAAAACAAACCAATGCCATAATGTGGAACGTACCTGAACGTGCTTAATGTCCGGCCCCATTTATAATTGGTATCATTCAGTCGGTCAGTGCTGATAAGCAGCGCCATGCCAGTTATGTAATTTGACCCAATTAAGATTATCGATTCCATATAACAATGAAATTTTCAGGGTAACCCCTCTCCTCACACACACACTGACTAAAAACTAGCTGCCTTTCCGAAAAAAACTTTCCATTGATTGACAAGTTAATCTCCAGTCAGTCGCCCGAAAATCAGTCAAATTTGTCAGTTAGATAAACCAACAAATGGCAAATAACAGACAATGTATCTGCCAGTCCGTGGGGTATGTGTCGCTTTTATTTTATTGTATTTTTTGGTGTGTGCGTGTGTTTTGCATGCGACGGTACGTTGACAATTGACAAAAACAATTAATGGCAATCTCTCGCTTTGAGCTGGGGGGCGTGTATGTGGTGGGAATGAGGGGAAAACCCGAAGTGATTGCATAACGGGCCTTTGGTCTCATCGGGGGGACAAAAAACGCAACAAAAAAACAATTCATCAGCCTATTGATGATATCAACTCAGCTGTGTGGTTTGCTACCTTTTGCGTGTTCATAACCCGCGATGCTTGTTGGTACTTCAGTAATTTGAATCAGTTCCTCAAGTCTCTGAATAAGCTAGGAAACAAGTATTATTTATGAAGCAGGAGGAAGAAACATTGTGCAAATTCTAGTATAGCTATGATTTTTACCGAATTTTTTTTTTGTGATATTTGTAGATAAGGATATGATAATCAGATTTATGAAGTCACTAAAGTATAGTAATTCTCAGAGTCCTTTGCATAGAGCCTATCAAAAATAATTATAGTTTTCGTAGTTACTTTGATTTACTTATATTTTTGAATTTTTTTATCAGGGCCACTGAAAAATATATTATAAGGTGAGCAAAATAAGTCACCTTATAGGGGTAGCAACGTACTACCAACAAAAAAGATAAAAGTTTTCACTAATTTGTTTCCAAAATAATTGAATCAAATAAAAACACCTCTTAACGGGGTGAGATTAAAGTGACAGTGACACCAAAAAAAAAAAAGCCTCCGTAAAGTGTCCGATTGCGCTCATATATGTTGCTGGAATGTTCCTTTTCTGAGGGTTTTCAGTAATATATATGTGTCAGAAAAGAGTCAGACTGGACTCAGAAATAACCCACATAAAGTGTGACCGTTTTCAAAGAAAAAAAAAGCTGTTTTCTGACACTTTTTTGGGCTCATAATGACTGAAAATGCTCATAAAAAAGCCTCCAAAAACGATCAGAAACGCTCATATTGTTTGCTGGGAAGAACACGTCATCTTTCCCCATTCTAACAATCTATATTTAAAGTTAAAATGTTTTAATACTATTATTTACTTAAACTTGCAATCGCAGGGCTTATAATAGATACTATAAAATCCAGCTCTGACAATGATTTTTGTATATTGCAAACTCAATCCCTTGCTCCCCACTCCTAACTAATTCCCAATAAAAACCGAAGCCCAGGGAAATGCTCGACAAAAGAACTAACTGTTCTTGCGAGTTGGCAATTTAGAATCACGAACTCAATATGTGTTGGCACTGTGGGATAAATGGTGCGGAGACAGTGGGACAAATTGTTGAAAAGGGAATGCCTAATGTATTTGCGTGCTGTGCTAATTGCGGCATTGCTGATGTTTTCATTTCTCATCCGTGAGGTGTCTCATGTCGTTCTGCCCTCCGTCATCTCATCCTCCTCCTCTTCCTCCCTTTTATTTCCTATTCTTTGGTATCTCACATGTGTGTGCTTTTTATTCATTCGCTGTCATATATTTTCTTTACGTGCGCGATTTTGTTTGCCTTTGCTATCTAGAACATTTAAGCCTAATTTGCTTCATTTAATCGTCACATTTTTTATGTTTTCTGTATATCTCCTTCTCATTTTTGTTTAACTTTTTGTTATTTCTTTGAGAATGAAAAATTGAAGTCAAGTTGATGAGTTGTCCCGAGGTTATATTAGTTTTTACAGCTGCGTCACTATTAATTTGGTCATAGAGCGGAGGCCCACCATAAACTGTGATTACTTATAAGATAAATATTTTAATGGGGTGATTTTTATGCATTACCTTTAAGGTTATATACAGTCAGGCAGTCGAAAAATTACGGTTTTCAGATTTTTTTTTAAGAGAAATATTTATTTATTGGAGTTAATGTTTTGCTATAATTTTTCACATAATTTAAAGTTAACAATAAAAATATTTTATTTGATAAACAAAAAATTTTTTTTGCCCCTGCAGCTAATACCCCAAAGGTCCTTGAAAAAAAATGTTCCTCGGTGAACACGATACGAATTGATAGAATCATCTAAAATCAAAAGTGAAATAGATTCTGTTAGTGTATGAACGGATCTAGTCTTTGATCAAAGGAATGACAAAAATATCACTTTTTAACCAAATGGCAGCTTCAAAAAAAAAGTTCATTTTTGTGGGAAATAAATCGTAATTGTCAATCAAGAACAGCAAAAAGAAGTTTTTTAGCTTCTGTGAAAATTAGAGCCAAATCGGTTCAGCGGTTTTTGAGAAATCGTGTGACTTGAAAAATATAGTTTTGAGAAAAAGTTAAAAGTTTTACAAAGTGTTCTACACCCCACGGAGCGACTTTCTAAGGCACTTTTTAATAATGAGAATCTTAACGAAATCGTGCTGAAAATATGTTTAATAATCGGATAATTATTTAATTTTGAATTGAATATTTTTCAGAGTAATCAGCATTTAGATTTTAGATTTTTTAACGCACTTTCTCTTACAATATTACTATTTTTATGAGATCTAGAGAATATCTTCTATTCCAAACCTTCTAGTCTTCATAGATTTTTTTTTTTAAGGAAAGAACTGCTGGAAACTTCATTAATTGCTGTTTGTACTCTGTTCCTATTGTCTTAACAAATTAATGAACAGCTGTTTAGTGCTTAGCTTAATAGACTAAAAAAAAGCAAGGCGACTAACTTAATTCTAAAGTAATTAAGATTAAGATGGGGAAATCCCCCAGCTGCTTTCTCATTTTCATTTTTATACCCGGTACCCATAGGGTACAAGGGTATTAAAAGTTAGTGCAAACCGAGAATGTATGTAACAGGCAGAAAGGGCATCTCCGACCCCATAAAGTATACATATTTTTGATCAGCATCACCAGCCGAGTCGATTTAGCCATGTCCGTCTGTCCGTCCGTGTGAAACAGATCTCAGAGACTAAAAGAGCTAGAGTTACCACATTTGGTGACAACATTGGAATCTGGCCACGCCCACTTCCGCCCTCAAAAATCATAAAAAACGTAAAATAAGCTATACTCGTTATTTTCGGGTTCAAGTTAATAGGTACAATAAATGAATAGGCTCGAGCGGACGTTCTCTGAAAATTTCAGTAAAATCGGATAATAAACATACGAGATATTAGCAATAAGGTTAGAATTTTAACACACTGCCCTAAGGGACTGCTGTTGCAAGCTGTAGCCGACAGGTGGCGCAATCGAGCCTTGGCCGCGCGATATAATGGCGCCAACTGCAGAAAAAATGACAAAAGAATAGAGCAAAAAATTACAAGAAATAACATAATTCATTTTTTGGCGTCCTTATAAAATGTATCATTCATATTTAAGTATGACATTAAATTGTTTAGGTCGGGAGCTAATTCGAGAGGCGATATTTTTAAAAGTATCGACGTAGAGTATGATAATGTATGTACAATTTTAAATTGCCTTTTAGTCCAAAGTACAAACGTTTAGGTGCCGATTATCTCACAGTCGAGCACAGTCGACTGTAGCTTTCTTACTTGTTTTTCATTCGCTTTGTTTTTCCGCCTCCCATGTTCATTCATAAATATTTTGCTATATGTATATCCGTGAATATCTATAGTTTATTTGGTCAATCGCTTGATTGCCTTTAGTTGAGCATTTCAATTATTTTCGGGGAGGAAAATCAACGGGCCTTAAAACCTACAAAAAGAGGAACAAAAAATAAAAAGACAAATAATTGTTGAAATTAAAAGTGACCGGCCGACGACGATGCTCATTACTATTAATATTATTATTATGTGGCTTTTGAAGGAAACGTGAGGGAAGTAAAAGCGATGACTTGGGGGAGGTCTCTGTATTTTTCTCCATTTAACTTGAATGATTTTAAAATGCGTTGCGCATACGCAATAACAGTTTTTCTCTCTCATTAAGTGTTTTAGTTTTTTTTTTCTTCTTTCTTTCTTTCTTCTTCTGTTTTTTCCATTTTTCGTGTGGTTGGTTCCGGTGGTCAAACAATAAACGTGTGTTTTGTGTTTTCTCCTTTACCTCGATTTTTTCGTTGGCTCAAGTTGAACTCATGTAGTTAATGGATATTAAACATAAATAAAACAAAGATTGAGGGGCCTATCTCAGAATCAGTGTCTCCAAAAAGGGAAAATTGGAGTTATGTAAACGCTTTTTGTTTAAACGATTGAATGAAGATGGGAAGAGAGGAGTGGTACTTTCATTACCAAAATTATAATAATTATTATCATAAGAGCGTTTCGTTTTAAGTAGTTCGATTGCTAAAAATTGAATTTCTTTGTTAAAATATGGTTTTGGCTTTTATTAGCTTTTCAAAGTTAAAACTATTTTTAAAAATATTCTTAAAATGTAACAAACCCATATAATTTCCCCTAATTTCATGTGAACATCGTCCAGTCAGTGTGTGACTTTGGAATTAAAGTTTTAAATGCTTTTTCTATATAAATCCGCCAAATCATTTCCGCCACAGCGGCAAGCGATCAAAGTAATAGTATAAATAAGTATTTACTCGGCGAACAAAAAATCTTAATTAAATAAAATAAAATAGCAATTAAGTTTGATTCAGCAGAGGAGAGGAAGTGACGCATTGCGTTCCCCACGGACTGGGGCTCGGACTATCTCTCTATTCATTCATAAAACGCAAAGCAAAAAGGGGGAGCTAAAAGCAAAGTAAAAGAGCAAGTCAGGATGCACTTAATCACGGAGAAGAGCGAGCAATTTTCGCTTTCTATTCAGCTGCCCTGGCGACATGTTTCGCCCGAATCGGATATCAGGCCAAAGGAATTTGCAGCCGTTGATTATCAACACAAAAATCCAAAACCCAAACCAAACCCCCATTCAGCAAAAGCAGCAGCAGCAGCAGTATGAGCTCATTTCATTTCGGTTATTTTTTATTTTTGCTTTTCGAGTTGAGGAGCCCTCTTTAAGTTCACGCAGTGGCGATAATAAATATGACATGATGTCATAATTTGTGCAAAACCCTGAATATATATTTTTAGCTTAAACCTCTAGAGGAAGCCAAGCCAATGAGTCTTGGTGATATCCTCAAAGAATTAGTGATCAGGGAACATTCTTAGGGAATTAAATTCTATAATGATTGATCTTAGAATTTAGGGGAAATTGATTCCTTTATCCTTTAGTTCCTTTTTTTGTATATTTAAGAATTAATTATGTTTTCGTATAAGCACGAGAGAGGTATTTTCAATACTTGCTTAAAATCTGCTTTAAGGATTAATATATTTATATTTTTAATAAAATAATGAAGGTTACGTTGAAGCCAATATATTTTTGATATTTATTTCAATTTCCTTAGAAATCCAACGTCAACAGATACTCGGAAAAAGACCAAGTCAAAACAAAAACCGAAACCAAAACTAAAACTATTTGCGGAATACATTGACGTCATGGCTTGTCCCCTGAACCGTTGCCCCTTGCTCTCTGCTCTCTCCCCATCCTCCCGTTGAAACAAGTTCAAATGTCAATTGTGTAAAATTTAATTGGATATTCATACATATTTGGTAGAAGCAGCAGCAGCCTTTCTAGCTCTAAAAATAATTTTTTTTTTTGCCATTTTTTGATGTAAATATCAAGTGCAAACACCAAATGGGGAAGCAAACACACAAACAAACAAACAAACGCTTTGTTGAACGCCAGATTATTTGGACTTGGACTCTTAGTGCTAAAATGTAGAAATATAAACATATTTGCCACATTTACGGTTTGTCAAGTCTTGTTGACTTTGTGGAGCTCTCTGTTTCCATGAATTTTACTTGAAATTGAATAAGCAAAGTTCAGGCTGGTTTTAATTTACAATATTTAAAGCAGACTTAAACGATCATTTCCGTTTTAATTATCAGGAAGTTTTGTCGTCGCTCAGCTAAGAAATATTATATCAATTGGGAAACCATAAACCAAAACCTTATTTATTTGAGTGCTGCACTTTTGTTGTTACAGTGCCAGGTGAAATCATAAGTACTAATAAAAATCTATACCAGATATAACCACATGATCTAGATGCGATATATATATGCGATATATCTATATATCTATGTGGGGGGAATTATAGAGCGTGTGCCAAAACGAAAGGGGTTCATTATTCATTCATATCGTGAGCCTTCCATTTGCAACTTAAAACAACGCGTGACGCTAAAAGTTTACGTCAATAAGTTGGTCAAATAATCAATATAGTATCAATATATATATATTAAAAGTTATTGGCCTTGAAGAGAAGGTACATAGCTAAGGTGACGCATTTTACAACACTTGATAGTTGAGCAAATAAACTCGGTTCGTCATCTATCCTTGACTGATTAATCATATCAAATTTTTATCTAACAGTCAGTTTTGTTCCCATTTATTTTCCCTTCTGCTATTAATCATAGATTTACCTGAGCAATATCTTTTAATTTAAATAATTCGGTTCTTCTTTGTCGAAGGTGAAGTCAAAAAAATTAAGCTTTCAAATCGAAAAATATATTTTAAATATTATCTATTATTTATTATTTGCAGATTGCAGCACAACCATAACAACGAACAGTAAATAATTACGAAGAAAACCACCCGGAAGTAAGCATTTCGTTGCCACCGAAATAAGAAAAGACAAGAAGCAGCAAAATGTCTCCAAAAGCGGTAAGTTTTAAACTTAAATAAAAAATGTAAACAAATATTAAGCAAAGGTAAAGATAAATAAATTAGGAAAATATAAGGGAAAATGTCTAAATATATATATTGGCAAAAATAGGAAGAAATATGTGAAAATATTTATATTAATTATAAATACCCCAAAATATTCCACTAAAACATAGCTAACCATAAATTGCGGAGTAATTGCTAAAATCTATCAACTCTGATAAGAAAAGTTGGTAAATTACTGAAGATTAGTTATTAACTCGTAGCTGTTGTCAGTTGTCAGAAAATTGTGTCCTTATCAGAAGAACACTTGAACGAACCATCAATTGTCGTCAATTGCAGGAAGATGTTTCCTTTTGACAATCAGACCAGACGTCATAGTTGCTGTATTGTTGACGTTGGTTCTGTTAATTCTGTTATTTTTTCAGCTGCAATCTTGGACATTTGCCAAAAAATGTCATCATATATTGAATTATTTTTCGGCAGGAAAAAGATTTTAACGGCGGAGGGAGTCGACGTCATTGATATGGCTTCTCAGTGCTTGAAAACTCGACAATTGTTATTATTAAATTGTGAATATCAATTCAGACATCCAGACTTTCTTTGCTTTGGTCGTCACCAACGGACGTGGTGGCTTGATGGTTGATGGATGGAATGTTATAGGTTGTTCATTAGAGTCATGTGATTGAGAAGGTTTTTCATATAATTTGCATGGTTCTAGGTTGGAATTATTGATATTATTTCAGTAAGAGAGGAATAAATTAAATATTACATAGCTACCTTAGTTTCCCTTTTTGTTTATTTTGCTGAGTGAAGCAGCACCTTTAAGTAAATGCAAATCGTGCTTTCTCAATAACTTTCCTTTTTTCTTTCGCCCAGCCATATAGTTTTTTCTCAATATGACTATACCTATGTATATTGGTGTGTCAGCTTAGCCTCGCAATCGTTGGAGAGAGGTTAATTGCTGTTGGAGGTTCGGTCGGAGCTTCAATAAAATAGAACTGACAGGCAACGCGTCGTATGATTGACGCTGATTTGTTTGCTTCCCACCTTGTGCTGGGTCTATCGCTCTCTCAAGCTCTCTCTATATATACAGCAGCAGCCGCAGTCATGTCATGTTTTTGTAAAAATTTCAGAAAAAAAAAGACTTAATATATAATTTCTTTTTAAGAAGTTAAAGTGATATTTATTTATTTGTTATACGTTGTAGGCAAAAGTTTTAAGCTTAGGCTACAAGAGGACTTGGCCATAGCTACTGTGGCTTTCGGCTGGAGTTTAAGTGATAATTTCCACATGTTAATGCAAATTTATAACTTGTAATATTTGCCAAATGCAATTATTGAATATTTTCCCAGCAATTACTATATTGACAATATGAAACAGTTTTTAAATATATGAAACTTAGAGCATTCAAATTGTTATTTATTTATAATATTTACCTGAACCAAAAATTTGTATTTATATGTTTTTTCCCCAAAAGTTTATTGTTTACTAGGCACTGAATATTAAGTTTAACCAGAGATTAAGGAAATTTTTAAAAAAGTTTTTTTAACATGTGAATTTCTTAAATAATTTTTACAAGGAATTCCAAATCTCCCTAATTCCTTTGCTATTCTTAACGATTTGGATGATCATTAACTTATTTTGCTTAACCTGAAACTAGGGAAATTATTTAAAATTATTTGAAAGCCGACTTAACATATGAATCTTTTTAAATGTTTTAAGTTTTACCAGAAACCTAAACGCGGACTACTATATTATTAATCTTCATACTTTGTTAGATTAAAAGTAATTTAATTTGTTAAACCAGAGAATAAACCAACAATTAGTGCATTTATTATTCCACTAACTTTGACCTAGACTGGGTGGTATGTGTAGACCTAGTTTTGACCTCTATGGTCAGTCTGTCAAAGTGTCAGACTTGTTGTTGCTGCTGTCTAATTTTAGATGCACAATTAACATGCAATTTATATTAACTTGACAACGAATGACTCGGACAAATTGCCCCCATAATCGCCCTTTTCGAAAGACTGAAATTAAGTTCACTTTTTGCCGCGTTTCCTTTTTGACTTTGCGCTTCTGTCTTTCTCTCATTCTGACATTCTGCCCCAAGCTTTCCCATTGTGTTTTTGTGTGTTTCCACCGATTTTCCATACCTTTCTTTCTGCTTATTTCCTCCTCCTTAGTATTTTTTTTTTGCCTTAAAAACGTGCCGTGACTTTTCCATTTTCCTCAGTTGCCGCTGGACAACAGAATCGCATTGAACGCGCGCGTCGGTGGTCGCTGACTATTCCCGTGCTTTTCCAAATTTTCTAAGTTCCCGAGTGGATCTTGTAGACTTTTCCCAGCCGGAGATTTGAATATAAAAGCGTAATAATTCAAAAATTACTGCGGAACCCTTTTTCGGTGCCCAAAATGGTTGTCGTCTCCGCCGACAGCCGCGTCCGTTTGCCGCGTTACGGCGGAGTTAGTGTCAAACGGAAAACGGTACGCAACATTTTCCTAGAAAAGCATGCGTTTTTCTTTTTTTTTTCTACTGGTTTTCTTCTGTTTTTGTGTGGCTTCTGTTGCAAAATGAGACAAATACGAACATTTTTGGTGATCAAAAATGCACTTAAACTGGTTTTACTTCAACTTCCGTTGGGGTTTTATGAATTTTGTGTTGTTGTGTTGTGTTGGTTTTTTCGAAAGGGAAAAGACAATAGAAGTAAGAAAACTAGAGAAGCAGAGACAGAGACGATGGTTGCATTAACCCAAAAACGTTAATTGGATTGCGATGAAAAACGTTTTTAATTTCCTAGCATTGTGTCACGTTTGATTTGCATTCAAAAGGAAAAGCAGCAACAGCAAAAAGCCAGAAAACCAAACAATGCACCGAAAACTGTGAACTACAAACGATTAAAAAAAAACACAAAATAATTGAATGATCAAATTTACTTTAAGAAAGTCAAAATTGGAGTTTGGTTAAAGGCAATATTCCCAGGGCATTAAAGTAGTTGGTCAATGGTCAATGAAAAATGGCCTGTAAAATGTATTTATTTATTATATTTTTTAATGTGTTATAACTGTGTAATTTATTTAAAAAAATTGTTTTTAAATGAAAATTGTTAAAATTAGAAGAAATATTGATAAAGTTGCAATAGCATCTTAAATTTAAGTAACAACATTTTCTGATAGATATAATGTATCATCATCGAAATATCTAATAAATAAAGAACGGATATTTGCATTTTAATCATTAAAAATCGAATTTAATGTTAGGATTTGATATAATTAAATAAAATTGAGAGAAAAGGTGTTTCGCGAGGTGGCCTACACATTTAAAATAGCTTTCTAATGTTGGCTTTTTAAAAGATGTGTTTTAAAAGATTTTAATGTTGCCTTTATTTTTTACAGTTTCTTATAAGAGTTACGCTTGTCCTTAAATACTTTAAATACTTAAATACTTTAATTCGAATAGATCAGTCATAGCTAGCAAAATTTTTAATTTAAACCACATTTTTCCCTACAATTTATTGGCAAAAAATTGATTTTTAAAGTCTGTGTGTTCGCGATGCAATGGCCACATTTTCCACTTTTTTGACCTGCTTCGAAAAAATTATATTTTTTTTTTTATTATCCCTTTATAAAACGCAATTTTTATTATTTGACTATTCCTTTCAAATTCGCTGAGTCTCGCATTTTTTTACATGCAGCCGAGAAGCACTTCCGTTTTTTGTGTGTTCGCGAGGTCATATTTTTTGGCAATTAAAAAAAATCCTGAAATCCACCGAGGCTTCTTTTTACACTAAGAGTTTTAATATTTTTTACTGCTTAATTTCGTAAAGAATTATAAGATCGAATGAAAGGGAAGCGTTTTTGATAGTTTTGAATCCAAAATGCAATGTTGTGGGTGTCGTTAAGAGCCTGCCTGTGTATGGTACTATCATATCGTCCTTCAGAGCACCTCTTAGCTATAGGAAACACAAATTATTGCTTCCATTAGTGGTACATTTAGTGCTATGCATCAAAAAACACGAAGTTTTTTAAGAAATCACAAAAATGATTATCAATGTGCTAAAGTGTGCTAAATTCGTGTCCAGCCAAAATGAGAGGTGCTTCCATGCAATGGGTCCTCAAACGAAAACAGGTAAAGCAAGGACGATGAAATTAACGGTACACATTCTTAATTATGTGGTTTATACCCACAAAAAAGCTGAATATCCTAATATTTCGGGGAGAGGAGAAAAAATTTAAATGAAGTTGGGCAAGGCATGGTGTGCTAAATTCGTGGCCACCACTAAAGGGTTCTAGCTTACTCGAGGTCATAATCGGCTTAATTTCTCATACGTAAATCAAGACTCGATTATATGCCAAGATTCTTAAAATACCTAAATGACTCAATTCTGAGGAGTATGACACAGAACTTCAAAGTAGTAATTAAGCGATTATACATGTCAAAAAATATCAGACAAAAATGATCTCGGATAACAAACTTTTAGAGTAAAAATATGTCAATAATGTTGGTCCCAATATTAATGTATATTGAATTTGGCGTACCTTTCGTCTGATCCCCGATCGTACTCACATTTTAACCCCATTTCTCAAATTGCACAACAAAAGAGGACAGTAATAAGCACAGTTGGCACTTCACGCGCTTTTGTCATGTGCTTAAAGTGGGTGGAATTTCATTGGGGGCTTTACAGGTAGAGACAGGTGAGAGAGAGAGAGTGGTCAGCACTCATAATATTACTGTTGGTGGCATCTATCGCCTGTGCTGTTCCGTCTTGAATAACTGACCAGGCTCATTCCATACCCATTTTTTGTTACCTTACCCCCTTTAACCATGTATTTCTTTGTATTTCTACTACTGCAGTCACTGCATTAGCTTGCTGTCAATGTCTCTCACATGCATTATTGATTTTTTTGCTGTATTCCGAGCGTGATTTTTCACTGCGGCCCGCTTTTCCTTTTCTCTTCTTTTTCCTCGGTGATTTCCACCCAGTTTTTCTCCCCTTTTCCCCCTTACACCTATTGAAAACGTGCGTTTTAAGTCAAAAGCCTGACTTATGCATGCTGCCAAGTGTCGGTTCGAATCCAATCCCCTGACGCGAGATGCGAGCTGTTTGGCTCTTGGCACGTGCCCTCCTCGCATGTTGGCTCAAATCCCGTTAATCCATCAACGACCCCCAAACAAGACCGACCAACATCCCACAAAATCCCCCGTCGACGACGACGCTATCTATCGATAAATGCTAAAGGTGTTTGCTCAGCTGAAAAGTGCTTTGCACTTTTCACAAATTTAGGGTATTTCTCCACTACGTTGCTTTTTCTAACTATAACTATGATTTTTAGAACTGTCTTGAAGGGAAACAGCTGTTTTTTGTTTTGGTTTTGATTTGGCGGAAAATTAAATTTAATTCAAAATTTAAAACAATGTTAAGATTAAAAATGAAAGAGCTAGACTTTATTTTCTATTTGCGCCTAAGTAACAATAAGATTTCACGTGGTTCCGCCAGCTAGCCGCTTGACAGTAGCCCTAAGAGAAGGAGAAGGGAACCTTCGAGTATCCGCCACCGACCCGGCTCCTGTGCAGGCTCCGCCGCCGGTTTCGTTAGAACATGACGATGAGGCATATTGTGAGAAGTGAGAGGATCCCTGCGCACCGCCACCGATGCCTTCTGTCCACAGGGCTCGGCTATCTGAAGCTATCCGCTTTCCAGCTGAAGAAGTCAATTGCCAATCCCAAGTAGAGTCTTACAAGAAGTTGGAGAGAAAGGGGGCGTCTAGGAAGAGAGGAGGCCGAGCGCCAACGCACTGACGCTCGTAACGTAGGAGGTGGCGGTGGCCGCCAGGCAGCATCTACAGATTAGCCAACTATGATCGTTCTGAAGTGTAATAGCCAGTTCATTCAACAGATCTCTAAACGAAATGTGCCCGTATCGAATTGCCCGTAAGCGGGCAATCAATTTAATTAAAAAAAAAAAAAACAGCTGGCTAGTGATGGTAGTTGGCCAAAATCACAAATCGATAGGCAAAAAAAGGCTGAAATAATCGATACTATCGAACAAAACCACGAAAAAGCAACTTTTTCTCATTTTTGTCACCACTAGATTCCTATACCTTATACACAGGGAAAAAGTCACTTTTTGGCAAAAAAGCGGAATTGGAAAAAGCAACTGTAGTCGAAACGGGGCCTTAATTATGCATAAATATTTTATGGTATTTTTAATTACTTATTCATTTACTTATTTATTTTTAATTTTTTTTTTTTTAGCTTAATGTGCGCGTCACGACAATGGACGCGGAACTGGAGTTCGCCATCCAGTCGACGACGACGGGCAAACAATTGTTTGACCAGGTGGTGAAGACGATCGGCCTGCGTGAGGTGTGGTTCTTTGGCCTCCAGTACACCGACTCAAAGGGCGATCTGACATGGATCAAGCTGTACAAAAAGGTAAGGGCTTAGAGTAGTTCGAGTGACGAAAATTAAGAGTAAGGATTAAATTTAGATAATATTTTGTCATTAGAATACAGAATTCTATCTAAATAGTTATTCATCACTGTGGACGGCAGTTCACGTAGTGACGATGAGCGCCGAGACTGTGGTGCGCAAGGAGACTACTATATAGAGCCGTAGAATTAAAAATCTGCTACGATAGTCCGATCAGAACCATTTATATTTTGATCGAAAGGAATTGTAAACTTCTTTGAAACTGCATACTAAGATTTTTCATAAACGGATTAGTTCAGGAGAAATGGGAGTGAAAGTGCGAAATTAAAATTTTTGAAAATTGGAGCTATTGGGGTCGGTGAAGCAAAAATCCCCAAATTTTTAATGTTGTAATCTAGCTTCAAATACGCGTCGAATAACACCTCAATCATCCCAATCCGATACTCCGTTCAAAAGATATTCAATAAACAAGATTTTACCGGCAGAATTTCCCGCGACCTAACCTTCTAAACGACAGAAGCTAGAGATATTACTCATTAAAAATAGTAGCAAAGACCCCATATACCTAACCTTTTACATGCATTTATGTAAAAATACATCATATAGAGACGTTCAGAATTGCAATAAACTATAAAACCATCAAAGAAAACTTAAAATATTTTAAATTTGAAAAGTTTTAAAATTTTTGTTTTCAATGTTATCTAATATTTGCGTTTCCCGCTACTTCGGCGGGAAAAAATCGACTTCTCGCGCCCATAACTTTTGAACGACTAAAGTTACAGAAACGTGCTATATGTCGTTTGAAAGGTATTTTGGTATTATAATTACGTTGCCTTGATCAAATTTATCTAAATATTATAATTCAGAATTTAGAATTAAAATTAATGTTTTTTTTTAAAAGATATTTTAATTGTTTGCTTTTTAATGGCTCTTACGATTTTGATATCGAGGTACCAAATTATATGACGATATCCAGTGTTCAGCTGATATCAGGGGTCGTAACTATGTGTTATAATCTTTTAATAATAGCTAAGACATATAGGAACGACCTCTAGACATGGTATTGATCTATACTTATTAACACTAACAATGGAAGTGTTATGTACATACATATATCATTTTAAAAACTTCTGATATCAATCAAAAACACCTCTTAACGAGGTGAGATTAAAGTGACGACGGCAACTTCAACTTCAAAAGTTTCTGATAGCAAATTTTGTGACGATTAATAGTAACGTTAACAAAAATAAATTACAAATTATTAACTAGTTTCGTTTTCGGCACTAGACAGTAAAATACCTAGCCTTAATGCCTGTTCTTTAGTGTCAAATAAGAAACTAGTTGAATAATTTGTAATATATTTTTGTTAACGTAGTAACGTTCATCGTCACAAAATTTAATATCAGAAACTTTTGAAGTTGAAGTATATCGGTTTGAATTAGTTGACAACGTTTATTAGGTTATAAGTAAATTATATATTTAATATAAATATGTATTTATAGCCTAATAAATAATAACTTAATAATTTATACATATATACATATATGTATATCTTTGATATATAATATAATATAGCCCGAATCACCGGCCATTAAGACCATGAAATATTTAAAGCGGGTGAAGAAGTATGTGGACAAAAAGACAGCCGACAATAATGGATTAAATCAGGCGGAAACCAGCGAAGAAGACGATGATGCCGATGATATGGTGGGATTATAGCCGAACCTTCATAAGATATCCTCTATAAAAAATTCCGCCAAGCTAGAACATGAAGAAACCATAGCTATCCCATTTATTGTAGAAATTTCCTAGTACATGTTCCCCTTAAAGAGTACCTTAAGTTTAATGTTTATAAGTTGGATATATCTATAATGCCACTAATAATATGTATACAATATCTATAAATAATTTTAATGCTGCACAACAACAACAACAAACAGACTGGATCAATGCCGTTCTCGACATGGGTAACAATTGAGACAAAATGCACTAAAATATAATAAATATCTGGGGTTGCTACAGAAATCACTAGCGTTTTGAAATCACTTTAAAATGTGTCTATGCTACAAAATGTGTCATCGTGTAGAAAAACAACAAATACGACCTGAATTTGGTGCATTCTCTTAGACGCATTTTAAAGTTATTTCCAAACCCCAATGATGTCGGGCATCCCGGATTATATGCTTATTAGTTGATTATTATGTTATTATTTATAATTTTATGTACTATAATTGTTTTTATATTTTTTATTTTGTATCAGAAGTTGTAAAATAATTACTTTAAATGTATAAAAAAAAAATACCTTATTAATTTTTACAATAAACTATAAAGTAAAAGAAAATGGCTAAAATGTATTTAAGAAGCTTGAAAACTCAAATGTTTAATAGATTTATAGGGAGAAGTTCGATTGAAAGAAAGGTTTATTTATTATTTATTGTAATTTATATTAAAAATCATTTCTTAAACCAAATAATAATTGAAATTCTTGAATTTCCACAGGTGATGAATCAGGATGTGAAGAAGGAGAACCCATTGCAGTTCCGTTTCCGCGCCAAATTCTATCCGGAGGACGTTGCCGAGGAGCTGATCCAGGACATTACACTGCGCCTGTTCTATCTGCAGGTGAAGAATGCCATACTGACCGACGAGATCTATTGTCCGCCCGAGACATCCGTATTGCTAGCCTCGTATGCCGTCCAAGCGCGTCACGGCGACCATAATAAGACAACACACACAGCCGGCTTTCTGGCCAATGATCGCCTGCTGCCGCAGCGCGTCATTGATCAGCACAAGATGTCAAAGGAGGAATGGGAGCAATCGATTATGACCTGGTGGCAGGAGCATCGTAGCATGTTGCGCGAGGATGCCATGATGGAGTATCTGAAGATTGCCCAGGATCTGGAGATGTACGGCGTCAATTACTTTGAGATCCGCAACAAGAAGGGCACCGATCTGTGGTTGGGCGTCGACGCACTCGGCCTCAACATTTACGAGCAGGACGACCGACTGACGCCCAAGATTGGCTTCCCATGGTCGGAGATCCGTAACATTTCGTTCTCGGAGAAAAAGTTCATTATCAAGCCGATTGACAAGAAGGCGCCGGACTTTATGTTCTTTGCGCCGCGCGTTCGTATCAATAAGCGCATTCTGGCCCTCTGCATGGGCAACCATGAGCTCTACATGCGTCGCCGCAAGCCAGACACCATCGATGTCCAACAGATGAAGGCGCAGGCGCGCGAAGAGAAGAATGCCAAACAGCAGGAACGGTTGGTTGCCTTTAGTTTTTCATTAAATATATATTTTCTTTAATTTTCTTTGTATTTCCTTGCAGCGAGAAGCTGCAGCTGGCCCTGGCCGCTCGCGAACGCGCCGAAAAGAAGCAGCAGGAGTACGAGGATCGTCTGAAGCAGATGCAGGAGGAGATGGAGCGCTCGCAGCGCGACTTGCTCGAGGCTCAGGAGATGATTCGACGCTTGGAGGAGCAGCTGAAGCAGCTGCAGGCCGCCAAGGATGAGCTGGAGCTGCACCAGAAGGAGCTGCAGGCGATGCTGTTGCGTTTGGAGGAGGCCAAGCATTTGGAGGCCACCGAGAAGGCCAAGCTCGAGGAGGAGATTATGGCCAAACAAATGGAGGTGCAGCGCATCCAGGACGAGGTCAATGCCAAGGATGAGGAGACCAAGCGTCTGCAGGACGAGGTCGAGGAGGCCAGACGCAAGCAGGTCAGTGTGGTACGGATATTGAATGCTATGTTTGATATATAAAAATCACTTGCATTCCATTCGCACATTACTAATATTAAATAATTCATTTAATTTCATTATCGATTGAAAAATGTGTAAAATAAATAATGTAAATTGATTATCTTTACAGGCCGAAGCGGCCGCCGCCCTGCTGGCCGCATCCACAACGCCGCAGCACCACCATGTGGCCGAGGATGAAAACGAGAACGAGGAGGAGCTGACGAACGGTGATGCCGGCGGCGATGTGTCGCGTGACTTGGATACCGACGAGCATATCAAGGACCCCATCGAGGACAGACGCACGCTGGCCGAGCGAAATGAGCGCTTGCATGATCAGCTCAAGGTGGGTTTCGAATTCATTTTAAATTGAACTGAAATAGTTAATAACACTAATATTTACTTGCAGGCGCTGAAACAGGATCTGGCACAGTCGCGCGACGAGACGAAAGAGACGGCCAACGACAAGATTCATCGCGAGAATGTGCGCCAGGGCAGGGACAAGTACAAGACGCTCCGCGAGATCCGCAAGGGCAACACAAAGCGTCGCGTCGATCAGTTCGAGAACATGTAAAGCAGATGGCCAGTTAGATAGAGATGGAAGATAGAAAAGAGGGAGAGAGCGAGAGAAGAGAGGAGGAGAGCCGGAGCCGAGACTCCGAAAAGAAAATAAGAGAAAAGAAAGAAAGATACAATAACCACAACAACAAGCCTAACTACAGCGAAGATGATGATGATGATGATGATGAAGCAGAAGAAGAAGAAGAAGAAGAAGCAACAAATATAATTCCGGTCGCTGGCAAAAGCCCTGGCAGCGACCACCCCGTTTTTGCAACTATCCCCAGCCCACTTTCCACCTTCCACCTACCTACCTGCCTTCCTAAGTAAAAAGAAGAAGAGAAACACACAGCACATTCTTCTGTCGCCGCCTTGTCCCGGAGCTCTTGTATAGAAGATTCATAGAGGATGCTTTCGGCTCCAGACACAATCCATATATATCCACAGATATAAAAGACAAAAGGACAATCGGAGCAAATCAAATGGATCGAGTAGCAAACGGAATATCCCAACCATATTCAGAACCAATCAGAGCAAAACAATAGTTTATATATATACATATATACATTTCTCCTTTTCCCCATGGCTTCTCATAGAGAAATCGGAACGAATAGTAATAGAAATCAAAAAACCAACACACACACACAGCTACTACAAAACAAAAAACAACAATTTGCATTTTTCCCCCGTTATAATTATTATTTTTATTATATTATATAATTACTATTTTTTTTTAAATTTGTATAATTAAATAAGCGAACTTGATTAATTGTTTCATAAAATTAAACTTGAGCGAGAGAGAGAGCAACAAACAAAAAGAGAAAAAATAAATATATAAAATATTTTTCTTCTCTAAATCTATTTTTGTTTTGAAAGAAAAAGAAAGCGATGATTCTTAAAAAAAATGATACAAAAACTATTGTGAAAAAGACCAAACAAAAAGTTTTTAAATTAAACAATAAAAATTAAAAGAAAACACAAAAAAAAAACCGAGGTATTTTTTGACAATCAATTTAGCCACATTTAAATACGCAAGCAAAGCAAGGCAACACATCCATATGCTCCAATGACCTATTACGTGGCCCATCCAGGATCTTGAGTAAAGCCCACTGTGATATTTCTACACGTACAAACTACGTAAATAAAACCGTGTCAAAGGCGCATTTATGTACATTTCCAGCTTTTTACGTGACGAGAAGAAGTAAGCTTAAGTAACTATAATTCCCCATTTCTACATTGCGAATCAAGGTAAAATTGTGTAAAATTCATAATTCAGCTTAAAATTAGAGCTAGAGCTGTTAACAATTAGATTTTAAATTCGATTCGATCGATGTTTTTGGATGGGCAAAAAAGATCGATTCCTTTTTTAGAGTTGTTGTAAAAAAAATAAATTTCAAGGAAAATAAATTTTTTGATTTCAATGTTTTTATATCCTTGCAGAGGATATTATAATCTTGCCATGATATGTGCAACGCAGTGAAGGAGACATGACATCTCCGACCCCATAAAGTATATGTCGAGGGGAATGCTCCTCCCCGAGTCTGTAAGGGGTCTCCAGACCTTTCTTCAGTCATCTTTATGCGAAAGTATAAGTGATTGGACTCTAATTGTCGGATTAGTGTAGTGAGTCTCCGCAGCCTTGTTGTCGCTTTGAGGTTTTTCCAAGAAGAGATGGAAGTCACAATTTCCTGCCAAGTCATAACATATCCTCTCTAGTATCGTAAACCTGACAACGCTCACGGAGCCCCACTTGATACATTTTCACAAACTGTATCCCACTTTAACTGAACTGTCATTGGCAACTCATAGCTTATTTAGGCGCGCAATTCAAATATAACGCGTAACACTTACTCTCCGACATATGTATATATATTCTTGATCGGCATCAACAACCGAGTCTGTCGGTTTCTACGCGAACTAGTCTTTCAGTTTTTGAGCTATCGAGCTGAAATTTTCAGCATAGTCTTATTTCTTTAGTTCGCAGTATATTTGTTGGAACGGCCGAAATCGGATTACTATATCCTATAGCTGCCATATAAATGATGGTAGAATTAGGTGGTCGGAAAAATTCAGTTTTTTGGGATTTTCTATTAAGACGAATATTTATTCATTGAAGCGAATATTTTGCTATAATTTTTCAAATTTTTTAAAGTTAAAAAAAAATATTTTATTTGTAAAAATAATATATTTTTGGCCTCTTCAACTAAATCTCCCAAAGGTCCTCGAAAAAAAGTGACCCGCGGTGAATTCGATACCAATTGTTAGAATCATCTGATTTCCAAAAGTGAAATAGATTCTATTAGTGTATGAAAACAAGTAGTCTTTGATCGAAAGAATTAAAAAAATGTTGTTGGAACAAAATCGTTTTTAATTGTTGATTAAAATTATAACTTTAAGTTTATTTGAAAAAGCTTCGATCAAGGACAGCAAAAAGTAGTTGTTGAGCTTGTGTGAAAATTATAGCAAAATCGGTTGAGCGGTTTTTGAGGAATCATGTTCACCGACTTGAAAAACATAGATAGTTTATAGAAAAACGAGTTTAAAGTTACACCAACTAATTTTTTCTGCAACTTCAAAAATATTTCTTGAATCTCAATAAATTTTTTTTCACAATTGGCAAATATACATATATATGTACTTTAAGAAAATGCAAGAAAAAAATCGATTTTTTGAAAATCGTGACTGCGTATAACCCCTTACGATACAAAACATTTTAACTTCCCTTTTTTTGAACGTATTTCTATAAATTTCAAGACATAACAGTTTTGAACGATTTTAGAATTATGGTTTTAATTTCATTAAGATCGGACAACTATATCATATAGCTGCCATAGAAGCGATCGGTCGATTTATTTAAAAGTGTGAAATTCTAAATGTAAAATGTAAAATGTGTAGGAAAATGTTATATGAATGTATAAACTTCGATATTTTTTAAATTTTACCAAAATTGATCGTCTTTCAATGATCAAATTGCAGACTGCAAGGGTATATAAGCTTTGGCTTCCTGTGTTGTTGTTATTTTTTCTGTAACTTTAATACCACCCCAGGCTGGCATAAATCCTCCAACTCAACCCTCCACGAGGGTGCCGGGTAAAGCCTAGTACGCAGACAGTAAAACAGTTCGCAACCCGAAAAAGATTTAATATTTTTCCAGTGTGACCGCTTCTTAAAACGCTCTTCGGCGTTTTTGGGAGGTAAATATCCGGTCATACCAACCTTAAATCAGCTGTGTTGACAAAATAATTTATTTGAAATATATAACAACATTCCAACATTCTCTACTGGATCGACAACCAGGACAAGGGCCGCTTTACCGGCTGCTGGTGGTGATTCTGTTCTTACCAAATGGAAATAACCACCATCTGGGTGGTGGCGGTGGATACTTCGTTCTTGATGGATGCGAGACTCTAATTGTACACCATATCTTTGCTGGCATACATTTGGTTAGAGTTGCTCCTGCGCCCGATTCTGTCCATTGCTGAACATGTCCTTTTCTTCTTCTCTGCCCGCCTTCATCTCAGTCATCGAGCGTTACATCTCATAGTGCTCATCAACGTCATAACCAAATATGACATCGAGGGACCTATTTCCTTCCAGTCCTTTATTTATGCAAATGTTTAATATTGCCCAAATCCCTTATTATTGAATTGACCTTGACCAATTTTATTACTATACCTGCTCTTCTAAACTCCTGGACTCGGCTGTTGCATACATTATTGTGTTTGGCGGAAACTACATTCTTGAAATGTGCGAAGAAACAGTAAGAGAGAGTGAGAGACCAATAGTCGAGAACGACCTGTTTTATAAATTTTTTATTCTGTTCGTCACCCCGCTCTAGAAATACTAAGAGTCTCTTCCTGGTATTTTCTAGTATTTTGTTTGTTCGTCTGCGTTAGAGGTGGAGAAAAATCGATGTTTGCGGACATCGATGTTTTTCGATGTTTAAATGAAAAACATCAATGGAAAAAAACATCGAAGTAAAAAAAAAAATATTTTTATAATTTCCTCTAAAAAAAATTAAAAATAGTTTGCTTACTTCAGTGATGTGACAAAAACATCGATGTTTCCCCACAAAACATCGATGTTCCCAAACATTGCAAAAACATCGATGCATCGATGTTTCTCCACCGGCGTACCGGTCTTTAGGGGTATTTCTCCACTGCGTTGCTTTTTCTAACTATCGCACGAAAAGCGGCAAAGGTGTTTCTACTAGGAAAAAGTGCTTTTTATCACCCTCTTGAAGGGAAACAGCTGCTTTTTGTTTTGGTTTTGATTCGGCGGAAAATTAAATTTAATTCAAAATTCAAAACAATGTTAACTAAGATTAAAAAATAAAAGAGCTAGACTTTATTTTCTATTTGTGGCTAAGTAACAATTTAGATTTCACGTGGTTCCGCCAGCCAGCCGCTTGACAGGAGCCCTAAGAAGAAGAAGTTATGTCATTTTCTTGACCCAGTCTCCCGTTTGTACCAATGCCCCCCTTTAAATGGGTTTCTACCAATGCATTTTTGTTGGTTCAAGTTCACATTACAAGTTTATTATAAATGTGGGTCAAGAGTGTATTGAACATTAAAAGTGTGTGTTGTTGTTATAGCAAGGGCTATTCTGAATTGATTTAAATTGTTTAAGTAATATTTAGGTGTATTCAAGAATATTGTGTATCTTTGGAAGCTAATATTTTTGTCATATGGTATGTAGTGTATATGGGGGCACGATTATATGTATATAAATATTTCCGATAATATTGGGGAAATGTCTCGTTGACTCACCCTCTGTTATTCCATCGTTGAGAGCTCTCGCTCCGGAGTTGAGGTTTTACTTGTTGGAAAAGTTAAGTAGAATTAAGCATGTACTTGTATATATGTATATAATGTCGTGCTGTGTTGTTTTGTGGTATTATAAATTCACTAAATGCACAAAACTTTTACTTAATGATTTAAAAAAAAAAACATTCAACAAATATAAGAAGTGTATTGGTGTTGAGAAATGAGTTTATATATTCAGGAAATTGTTGTGGCGGCTTTGCTTTTATATGTTTGTTTTCGGATTGTTTATGTTATGTTGTTATTGAACCAGGGTCATCTTTGTTGGTGAATCTTTCATGTTGGTCGATGCTCCTCAATTACTTGTTCGATCACTTTGCTATCAGAGACATCCATTAGGTTTTGATGATGCTGTAGATTTGGGTTGTTGTTGAAGGATTTAGGCTACGTGTAGTGATACGGGTAGTTGCCCAGTCAATTGCAAAATGTCCTTCAAGATTCACTTTTGACGCGACAGATTATTTTACGCGTGGTACTGTTAAAATTGGTAATTCAGGATTCATTCGACAGTCCTCAGGATATCTGCTTCACTTCAAGGGCTTATAAACTTATGCGCCTTGTACGCATTCTATTCGGTTTTGGGAGATTTCGAGTCTTTCCGAACAGACTTCCCGTCTGTAGCTCTGACTTGGACTATCTCTAGTTCTACTATATTGGGGTCTTTTATATCCAAAGACTGTGCCAAGTATCGCCTAGGAATCTCCGGAATGGAACACAAAAGTGTTCTCAGCTAGTGTCATCCATTCCCCTCTTTTCGCCTATTGGCTGGAGTTCCATTTGGGCCATCTTTGTTCTAAGGTTTGATAGTTCCGCAAATCCAGCGGTGTTGGGTTGCCGGCCCGTTTGAATCACGTCGCCAAGTTACCTCAAATGGCCTTGAAGGGTGAATTCGCCAACAAGGTGGAAGAGATGCTCGCCAACAAAAGGCAACGATCCTCCGAGAGCGCAGCCAAGGACGCTCCGGTGAGCAAGCGGCAACGCGGGCCCAAGGAGGAGGGCCCTCCACCAAAGGCGAAGAAGCCAACAAAAACGAAGATCAGTGAGGTGACCAAACGACATCTGATCGTGGCACTTATTGACCGGAGTGACGAAAACGGCAAGATGACCGAGGCGCGGTGGAAGAAGATGCACGCGCGGCTCGTGAAATCGCTGTTTTCACGGATGGAGTAGGACCCCAAGGCTCCCATTCCCACATTTGATGGTGCCGGGTGGCTGAATGCGGTCAACATCCTGAAGAGCATGGACGACCCGACTCGGAAGTGGCTGACGTAAACGGTTGGCCAGTTGGAAGCTTTGTGGGAGGGGGCCAAGCTGGAGGTGGTGGACAGAGAGTTAATCCCATCCATTTCAAAGTCGAAGGTACTCTACCCTATCGCAATCCAGGGGGACCGTGCGCTAAAGCTGCTACATCGACAGAACCTAGACATCCCGACGGCAAACTGGAGGATCCTCCACATTGCCACCCAATGACGGTGGCCAATGCGTGATTCTTCAGATCTGTAAGGAGGCCGAGTATGTGCTGTACCCGGCTGTGGAAGGACGCCCACATCAAGGTGGTCCCTGAAGCGGAGGCTCCACGTGCCGCTGTCTTCATCGCCTACTTTCCGCTTCCAAATGCGGACATGAAGACGGACGAGATCCTGAAGCTCGTCGAGGGGCAGAACAGCGGCCTGCGCGTGGGAGACTGGCGAGTCTTCCACCGAGAGATGCGGCAGAACATGGCCGTCATCACGATTGCGCTGGACCCAGTATCTGCCGACAAAATGAAGTCGCTGGCATACCTGCTGCACTTTGCGTGGGGCATGGCTACCCTTAAGCCAAAGGCCAGCGCGCAGCCGAAGGCACAGGCGGTGGCTCCTGCTCTCGCAGCGGAGAAGCCCACCTGCTCCAAGGCCGTCTTGTCGGACAAGGCTTATCCGGCGCCAAAGAATGCCACTGATGGCAAAACAAAGGGATCCGGCGGCAACGAGGCTGGTGGCACCACTGCGCTGGTGGCACCACTGCGCTGGTGGCACCACTGCGCTGGTGGCACCACTGCGCTGGTGGCACCACTGCGCTGGTGGCATCCTGCGCCCTCCCCTATATGGGCGTGTGACGCGCGGAACAGGACGCGTCAACAAGGGTGTGAGGCGCACACCTGAGGAGGAGACCCTTCTGCGCACGAACCGAGGCCGGAAGATGGCGGCTAGAGGCCGCAAGAGGGCGGACTAATGTCCTGTCCCCCTCTCCCCAAGCAAACCTCCACCATGCAAAGGCCGCATCAGACGTCCTTTGTGAGAGGTTTGCTACGATGGACATAGCATTTATCCAGGAGCCATGGGTAAATGCCGGACGTATCCTGGGGCTAAACACCCCATCCGGTAAGCTGCTATATGCAAATGACCAACCGCGCCCTAGAGCGGCGTTGTTAATTAACAAAAATCTAACATTTGTTCCCCTATCACAGTTCATCACTGAGGAGTGAGCAGTTTGGGTCAAAATACCCACGGCCCACGGCGAACAGGAGGCAGTCCTTGCCTCCGCCTACCTACCCGGAGACACTGACGAGGTGCCTCCGGCGGCTACTTGTGCCCTGGTTGAGCACTGCCAGCGAAACCGGCTCCGGTGGATCATCGCCTGCGATGCCAATGCGCATCACATGGTCTGGGGGAGCAGTGACATCAATAAAAGAGGTGAGTACCTTGTTGAGTACATTATTAGTATTAACGTAGGTTTACTAAATCAGGGCAGCGAGCCTACATTTATTAACGCGATCAGAGAGGAAGTCCTTGACCTAA